>JANHMN010000013.1:4402851-4448331 GCA_030674055.1 Rhabdomys pumilio | reverse complement strand
TGGCTTTGTGAATGTATGAATTACCTTCACTTGAATGTTCACTGCTTATTCTGACCCTTCCGTAGTCAGAGAAAGCAGTGCCCCGTGTGCCTGTGGTGGGCTCATCTACATTTAGCAGAGAGCTTTGCATGCAGCTAGTCACTTCTGAGTATTTGTTGAGTCAACAAAGGAGCAATAAATGAACAAGGCAGCCTGGGGGGCACAGGGCTGCTGGTGTCTGTGTTGCTGTGTTAGTATTACCATTCTCAGAAAGTCTTTTAACAAGAATCTTCGAGTTTCAGTTTTCTTATCTGTAATGTGGGCACACATGTACATGCATTGAATACAATACTTAAGGAACCGAGAGCCTTTATATTTACAGCAATGCTGGAGACTGAACTTAAAGCCTTGGACATTTTAGGCAATCATACAACCTTGAACTACATAACCAGCTCCATATATAGTATACTGTTAATTGTTCTATTCCACCATTGTACCAGGCACAACTGTAGTTGGTTATTCTACACTGGGTAGTTAGTTACATGTGTGTTTATCCTGTGAGGTCAGCTGTACAACAGTGAGACACACAGTGAAGTCAGCTGAAGCTCATTCTGCTCCAGAACAATTCTTCACTGTGTGCAGAAAAAAAAAAAAAAAGGTTTGGACTAAACTTCTGTTTCTTTACCATCACATTCTATATCTAATTCATTGATCCCTTAGATTAAAAAATTAAAACTTAAAGACAAGAATCATGGCTAAACACTATCACTCTATCATTTGATAGATGCTACACAAGGATATGCCATAGAAAAACAAAACAGGAACAAAATCAGCCCCTCAAACATGCTCCTTGCTCACAAGAAGCTTACAGATAGGAAAGAGCTTACAGTTTACAAGAGAAAATTCACCTCCCAGAAACTGAAAGTTGAGAAACTTGAGACAGGTGTGAATAAGCATGGTTCTTGTCTTCTGCACGAAAGACATTCTCAAGATGCTTCTCTCTGTTGGAGCTGAGGTGTGAGGTGGCCAGGAAATGGTGACAGAAGTCTGGAGAGAGGATGATGGGCCCTGGAAAAGGATGCTAACAGGAGTAAAACCTTAGCAAATGGAAAGAACTGATGGCCTGGATGAAGGTAGATACCAAGGAGGAGGACCAGACATATAAGGCTAGGCTGTTAGTCAGTGGTCTGAGGGCTTAAGAATGGTCTGGTGTCAAATAAAAATAGCACAAAAGTACATACTTGATAGGGAATAATCTCCCTCATAGCCTTCCCTGTAACCGTATCAAAAAGAGATTGCTCTAGATTTTCCCTAAGACCTAGTTGTTTTTCTGGTGTGGTAGGCACCTGCAGCTTTGAAAGCAGTATAAGGGTTGTCTGTTAAATGGGATAGAGGATGTGAGACCCTGAGATCCTTCCTTCTCATGCTTGCCCTCCCTACAGACTTCTAGGCAGAACTCTCTTCCTCAATAATCATATACATTCTTTTGGTCGGATAAAAGCACTGTTGTAATTCTTGTTGGAATAAATATCTGTGAAGAGAGTAACCTCGAGTGTTGGAGTGTTTGCATGACAGAGCCGGGTTTCTGTATTTAAAACATAAGCCATACCTTTATGAAGAGCAGACAACAACTTAGATATCATGGTCTTCTCTTTAGAACAACAGTGTGCCAGCATGTACATCTGCATCAGGTTGGTCACTCTGCAACCTGCAGACAGGGTTTAAATCCATATACAGCATCTCTGAAAATGTATGGCTCTTAAAGTAGCTTGAGTCTCACAGAATGAGGGGGAAAATTCCATGCTTCCTTTCTGAAACCTGGCAGATCTGTCTTCACTGCAGGGATGCATATACTATGATTTGATCAAATACAGTTCCCTCATTCCTCAACTACTTTTCTCTTCTAGTTTTCATGCACTTAGACTTTTTGAAAACCTAAACAGTACATTAACTATGTATGGGTATTAGAGCATGGGTAGCTTGTGAGGCTACATACTGTTGAAGAAAACTGACTAAACCCATGTCTAATCCATGTCTAGCCATCAATGGCCAACAGCCATTTAGGTATGAACTTCATGATTCTACCCCTGTGCTATGATTTCATATGGTTTGATTCTTGTGAGGACCCTATGCGTGAAGACATAGCCACTGTGTATGGGTACACACACACACACACACACACACACACACACACACACACACACGGAGCAGTTTATGCATATGGCCATTTATCAGGAGAGTAGCATTAGGTTCTCCTTTAGGCTCTTTTACTTAGTCAGCTATGAGTTTTTCATCTAGTTACTGATATCAGTCATGAGTTCTGTCTTTTTGGAAGTGATTGGAAAATCACATAATAAGCATACAGTTATTTACATCAGTGGGGTTTTTCTTTTCAGGTCAGTTGTTACTGTATTTTACAGGATTTAAAGCCGAGTAAGACTTTTCTCCCTTGAATATAGTATGGATAGAAACTTCTAGCACCATATAAACTGATAAATGGGTAATAAAAACAGGGAGCTTACATACAATGGAATGCTACACAGTTGTAAAGAAGAATGAAATTCATAGGTATATAGGTGGAGCAGGAAATAATTATTCTGAGTAAGGTAACCCAGACACAGAAACCCAGACCTTACATGTTATCTCTCCTATGTGTATGCTAGCCTTGAATCTTTACGTATGCATGTTTAAATTGGACTGTCTATAGAAATCAGGAAACTAACAAGAGTTATGGAGTGGGCTTCAGGGATAGTGGGAGAGAATACATCTGGTATGAAAGGTAGAAAGGTGAACAATGGAACAGGAAGGGTGACATAGGGAGAGGGATAGGAGAGCAGGGAGAGGGGCAAATACCAGGGGGGAGGTAACTAGTGCTAAAGAACTCTGAAAATGCCACTAGAAACCTACTACTGCAGAATATTCCTGATATATATCTTGTACATATACACATACAAAAGGTGTTTAATTGGAGTTACCCTATGATGGGGTATGTGTGTGATGCCACTCTCATATACCTCAAGCTATCAACTAAAAAGTCCAATGCCAATTGCAGCACAATCTTTTTTAGGTGTTACTTGGTGACACCCCCCACGGCCTCCACCCATATTACAGACTGCTGTCATTTATTGCCTTTGCTTTCTTTTACTTTCTGGAACTCAGTGGCCAGATCCCATTGCTGAAAACACCACATCCTTGAGTCATAGGAAACGGAAAACTCAAGCTGTACTCATCTGGAAACTTTATCTCTACATGTGCTTGTAGTGTTTTATTTGCCTTTGTTTTATAGTATTGCGGTGTATGGGTGTATTTTTTGTGTATGTAGGTGCTACAGATACACAAGCATACGTGTAGGCCAGGGATTAGCACTGAGTGTCCTAGCCTGTAGCTCACTTGCCTCCTTAGGTTTGGAAATGAGGTCTCTCCAGTTGGAGTCATTTGGTCTTCCAATATATATAGGCAGCATCTCATTTGTCATTTCTGTCTGTCCTGATTGGCTAGATGGGCTGGTCTGTGAGCTCCTGGAACCTGCACCAGAGCTGGATTTATAGGAGTGTGTGACAATTCCTGGTACTGGATGTTGGAACTCAGCTCCTAAGCACTTTACCCAGGGAGCTATCACTCTAGCTCCGGGTTGTGATGCTTTCTGCAGTGAATTTACACTTGTTGTTATAAACTCAGATTTACACAGCTCATTTACAAGGAAATTGGAATAACTTCTTTCCCCTCATGAGTATGTTTTCCTTTTCGTATTTTGCACACCCTGTAGATAAGAAACAGCCAGTCCTGATGACATAGTACCAAACCATTCCATAGCAAGGAAACACACACTTAGAAGAAGTCTCCACTGAAGGCTAGTATGTTAAGCAAATGCCTGCTCTATTTTTAAAGGAGAACAGACAGGATGACTAAGTGGATGCTGCCTAGACCAAGACATATTGTACACCAAAAGGCTCCAAATGCATCACATACTTTCCCCTGTTTCTGTATTCCTTAATATCAGGCACATTCTATGTATTTTTGCAAGCAAATTAAAAGTCAACAACACAGACAGGTATTTTTTTTGGGGGGGGGAGAAGTGAGAAATATATGTAGTCATCCTAGAGAACATGAAAAAAGCAAGGGTCAGTTTCAAGATAAAGATTTGCATTTCAGTACGTATGGTTGTGCTTAGGAATCAGTCATGTCAGTAGCCATGATCAACTTTAGTCATACTTGTCTACTTACATTGCTTATGTCATGGTGCTGAGTAGGACACAGTTCTACTTTCTTTGATGGGAATAAGCAAGAGACAATGAACTATAGTTTGTTATTGAATACCTTGGAACTGGTGTGCATGCCAGATGGAAGAGAGTCATTTATTTATTTATTGGTGGAAATTTTGGCATGAATTTATAAGATTGCATACATGTAGGTCAGGAAAACCACTTAAGATAAAGCATGTGGCCTGAAGACAGTTTTGTCATGATTCCCTAAACATATCATTCTTGGAAATAGGAGAGGACCTCATTAGGTAGACTGAGGAAGTAAACAAACTTCAGAGAATGTGGAAATTTAAAAGATCCATAGATCTTGCCCTCCTCAACCTGTTTATAAACTAGTAATTCATGTCTGAATAGGAGAGATTCTTCTAGATCTTTTCAGAGTTGTTGGAGGGACCTTCAGCAACAAAGCTGCTGTAAACTGTCACCCACACTGAGGTGAATTCTTCATTGATGCTCTGGGTTGGAGTCACCCATACTCTTGTAACACAGAACTCATGATCTTGTAAGTAACCACAAGAAACTCACAGACTCAACAAAATAGACTTAAGCAAAATCATTTCGTTGGTATGTGGTCAATTCTGTTTCTGGGGTGAATAGAAATTTGTTCATGCCTTCCCAGGAAAAATCACAATAACACATATGATGAGCAAGTGTACGAATGGAAGCTAGTGACTCCTTGGAGAGTATAATCTATTTATAATATGGCTACTGCAATCTAGTCTATGGCCTGGCTTCAGAGAAATCTTCAGATCTAGGCCATGGGTTTCAATGCTGCTGCAAGATGCTTAGGTCCTACCAAGGAAGTGGATGAGGTAGAGTTTCCTCATGCCAACTAGGGTAATTGAAACCAGAGTAAAACACTCTCTATTTCAACTTAACTGTTTTGCAAAAAGCTTTCCCCCAAAATGTTACTCAAAGACAGAATTCCTCTACTAATTAGAGCCACTGCTTTAGAAAGGGAGTACTTTCTAAACCTATAGAAATGATCTTACAAGTGCTTTGTCTGCAACGAGGTTATCTTTACTCCCCCAATGCCTAAGAAGAAAGGAAATGATTAACTACAAGCCTATCCTGACATTTGTAGTGAAAGTTTTATAACTATAGTTTCAGACAAGTTGTTCCAGTTTTCCACGATTATTACAATCTCATAAAATACCGTCCAGCTAAGGTTGGTCCTCAAAAACATTTTAGATTTTTAGTAGAAGCACATTAATTTTCTAGAGCCTTATGTTGGCTTACCTACTCAATGGATCACTGACTATTTAAATCAGTGTGCATCTCTCTCAGCAGATATGGAAAAATGGGCGTAATTGTTTAAACACAAGGCATGATGCTGCTTATAATTGGCTCTGGTTCTTAGTTACACAGGGAAGGTCAGACACAGTCTGGGGCAGCAGAATATAGAGACTCTTGATAAGGGTACTCAGTTCACAGACCTGGCTGTAAAACCTATTCTGCTGTGTGTTAATGTAATACATCATAGCAGGCAGCCTGTGGGGAAGCTCACCATGCATAGTAGGTTCTCCTGATGTCTCCCTCATTAGGATGTCCTAAGCCTTGCAAGCTTAGCGAACCATGCTTTGATTTCTGACTCATTGTAAATCCTTATCAATGGTCATGCATGACAAGCTATGGCTAAGGAGCCTAAGCAAAATGAGGAGAAGTGTGATGCATTTCTGAATAAATAGTACATATAAGATATAAAGAGTAAGTCAATGTATTATTAGCTATCTGTCACTATAACAAAATACCTCGGAATGGCTACTGAAGAAAAGGAGCTTATTTAGAAAATAGTTTTAAAAGTTCAAAGCCATGACAATTGCGTTAGCCTAGTTCTGGTGATGGTGTCTTAAGAACCTCATCAGGAACACACTTCGGGGTGAACAATTACAGCTTCATCCAGGGAGCAGATCAGAAGGGCCAGCCATTCTTCTTTTACCACAGTCCTGTGACAAAAAAGCTCAAGAGACACTCTCATGCCCCTAATGAACTATAGTCTTCCTTTCAGGGTTCTCCTCATAGAGGTCCCAGTACTCCACAACACATCTTCCTTTAAACACAGAGAGCCGTTCGGGGAAAGAAACCATATGCCAATTGTAGCACCCCTTAGAACCACACTATGCTCAACTACTTTTTCATTGGATCCACCTCTATACAGATGGAAAAGAACTCCCTGCTTCCATGATGTTGGCTGGCTGTGGGACTCACCTTGGAATGTGAATAAATGTGACAAATACTGCATTTGGTAGAATATTGGATTGTTCTTGTGAGGTTTGGTTGGGTTTTTCTGTTCATGAGAAGAGTTTGTCCAAGTTACCAATCCCTCCCTAGTACTCGGCCTCAGATTGTAGTATATGTAGAACTTATCTGAATCCACCCACGACTGTCACCTCAAATTAACATTCAAGATCATGGATGAAAAGTAGGTGTATGTCCTTGTAAACCATGAGATTTGAGAGCTGCTTGGTTTTGCAGTGAATGCTGACCAAAGTCCTAGATCATCTTTGCTGTGGAGCAGTTTTCTCTGAGATTAAAGCCTTCCATTTTGGAGAGAAGTTGCTTAATACACAGTATTAAAACAGAGGTAAAATATAAGATATTTTAAGACAATATGCTTTCTGGAAAGGTTGTCCCAAAAAGGGAGCCCATTATCTGGGGTAGATAGAGTGTTTACAGGAAGGCAAAAGATCAGTGCTCCAAGGGGGAAAGAAACAGGAAACACTCCATCCTGCAGGGACGATTTTTATGCTCAGAAATTAGAAATTGAAAAGATAGCTTAGGAAGTGGCTGAAATCAACTAGATTCACCAGGCTCCTCCCTCCCCAAGTGTATATAGAATTAAGACTTGCTTAGAGACACACTGACCTGCTTGGGAGGGTTAGAGATCAGCTGAGCTGCCTACAAGAGGCTCAGACCAACTTGGCTATGTGCAAAGGACACTCCAAATTTTTGAGTGGCCTTCTGACTGTATAATATGCTCCATATTTCAATTTTTTTGTGAGTTGTCATTCAGGCTGGGATGGATTTCTGGTGACACAGTTATTTTGAATCACTTGTCTCCTGTAAGGAATCCTTCACTCAAATTCCTGTAAGTACCCACAATAAAACTCACTGGCTTACCAAGGTGAGCTTTGGTGATGTTCCTAATTTGATGTCTTATGTTCCCTATCTGGGGTAAGTAGATTTTTGTTCACATTTCCCTAGAAACAATGTCACAAAACAGTCTTCCATATAGATGCTTCAAAATGAATTAATATTATTCTGGGAAAAGCTACTGGTTAATTTTGTGCCATGTCCTAGCATGTGGATAAAGTAAAGACAATAAAAAGAATGTGTCCACTTAATTACATACCTTGTGAGCATCTTTCCCTGCATGCAATCACCCAGTGCACTCCACTATGACAAACCATGTAGAAGGTACTTCCTTTATTTTGTGCATGGAAAATTCTTAACTTACATAGTACTATGCAGCAAGATGGAATGCAATGAAAATTTTTGAAGCTCAGAAAAACAGACCTCAAAAAAAAAAAAATCAACTGTTTTCCTCATTATTAAGAATTTTTTCTTTTGATTGGCAATGTTAATTTTTTAATATGGGCAATGCAGTATGATTTTAAAATGAAATTATGGAATGGATTATTGATAGACATCCATGTAAAAGGTTTACATTCTCTTAGAAGCTGAATGAATTATGTCCCACTCAAAATAAAGTGGAATACAGGAAGGCAGAGACACTCAACATTCCTGACATGTGGCTTGTTAAAAGTGATCATCAAGCAATCTGTGCCCAAATGCCAGAAATTCTACAACTCAAAATATGCACTAATGAATGGGAGCTAGCACACTGCGGTTTGATATTTCTTAGCCTTTGAGAATGGAAAGAATTAAGATGAATTCTGAGCAATGCAAAAGCATTTTTCATATCACCCATAGTTAACTATTCTTATAGAAACACACACACACACACACACACACACACACACACACACACACACACACACATGCCAGTTTGTCAATAGGAAGACATGAACAATCCTTTTTAAAGGATGTGTGTTATAGACATTTTGGTCTACAAACACAACAGCTTGTTCTACAGCAATACTCTCTGTCTTGACATATTGCAATGATGCTGTTATAAATACTCCAAAATAAATTGATATGTGTGCACTCACTTTTTACATGAGTTGTAAATAATTTGGTGTAAAATGACATAGAAATAGAAATTTTCTTAGCCTTTATAATACCTTCAGCTTCATAGTCAGTGTACACAGCCTACCATAGGATTTGAAGAACCCTTAGCAACTTTAAAAATCAGAAAACTATGACAGATTAAATAAATCTCTTAGGCTTAAATAAACATTTAATGTCATATATGGAGTAAAACAGTGAATCACGGCTCTGTGTTCTCGTTAATACTGTTTGGCTTTAAATACTTTAAAAATACTAAGCACATATTTGGATAAATATTCTTAATAAAGAATAAACATATTCTCAACATTATTCGGTTATCTGTGGAGACAAAACTAGAAGTACAACACTTGTTGAAGAACCTGTGAAAAATCAAAGGTAAGACTAGGAACATGCTGCCAGCTCCTCTCCTTAGAGAGAGGTGGCTGTGTCCACACCACAGAACATTGTCAAAAAGTTTATGACTGAGAATATAGCCAAGGGATTGATGTATAGTCAGAGCCGACATGACATCTGTACACCTCAGCATCTTGATCTTTCACGAAATAGTTTGCGCCCCAGCTCTGAATCTGAGTGCTGGGGTTGCCCAACCATCTGCAATTTAGGAGGGTTTTTTCTAGTTCCATAAGCTTTGTATTCATCATTTTTACTGTCTTCACCAAATGTGGGACAGGATTATCAAGTGAAGTCAACCAGAGATTTAATGTCATCATATACCTAAAGGTGTAAGAAGGGATAGGCACCCATGGAACCTATGATAAGTTTGAGAAACTCGAACAATTGTTTAGATGGACCAAGTTGGATATATCAGCATACTGGAATATATGACCTTTTGAGTTGACTTAACTATTTAACTTGGCAGAACAAACCAGTGTTTGCTTGCTTGCATAAATATTAAAGATCTTATGGTTTTCCAAGTAAAACTCATTCTCCAAGCCTCCCTCTCAAGGCAAATCTCATCTCAAATTTAGCTGCTAACAGCTAATCAATAAATCTTTTAATTATAATTAGATTAAGTGTATGGTCTTTTTCTCAGAGGTCACAAACTCCGTAACAGTGTGTTCTCTTTGAAAGCTAGTGTTATGTGGAGTGTTTATCGCAGTAATGGAAAGGTGACTAATGCATTGAGCTTGATAGAGGAGCATCAATTATAAAAATGGAAATGGAAGACACCGCCAACATGGCCAGGTTCCAACTTGAGATCCAGTGTGACTCTGTTTAGGAATACCCCTGGGAGACTCTAAGTTCTGCTACTGTCAGAGCACATTTTTCTAAATCATTCGTGGGTGGACAAAATACACTTCGTCTGATAGTACAAAATGAAATGAGTTCAACCTCCAATCAGATGGGCCTTTTGATGTTTTTATTTTTAAATTTGTTAACACTGTATTTTCTCTGTGAATGTGATTTAATAGTGAGTAAGATATCTCCAAAGTACTCAAAACTTAGCCATTACTCTGTCTTGCTGCAGATATCTGAGTTCTGACCCAGCCTCAGTCTTTTGTGCAGTCCATTACTGACTAATGTTTCTGTTTAGTTTATACACCTTAGGTGTCACAGAAAACAAGTTGTTGCTGTTGTTTTAGGCTGCCTTCCAATAGGCTGTGCATTGATTAGGAGGTGACCAGGTTTGTCTCTTTCTCACAGAAGTGTTCTCTGCTTGTCATCATAAGTGAATAGTGATTGCAGAAGGACTATCCTATGGTATTGTTTTGATAATATTTTCACAAACAATTCTCATGTTTCTTAATTCAATAGTTTCAATTTTTTTTATATCGTCTTACTATTTATTGTTGGTTTATCTCTAGCCATCGGATTGGTGGAACATCTGCATGCCTCCTGAGGTTTGTGTTGTTTGTTTCTCTATTCAGATATTTTTGCTTGTCTGAAACAAGACTACTGTAGAGGTGATATTATAAACAAAGAACACATTGTTCCCCTGTGAAGATATGAGGAAAAACAACCTCCCTTTCTTCAATGTCTTTATTTCAGAAAACCATGTAATTGGAAGATCTTTCTCTGACTCTGAAATACATGTACAATTTTTTTTTTTTTGAGATTAAGGTCAAATAAGCTTTAATAAAGAGGCTCCTTACAATCAAGGCATTTGGGAGCTGCTCTTTGAAGGTTGACCATTAAAATCAAGGACCCCATCACCCATCCTCTGCAGAGCTAATGTGACTGACTTCTCATGCCAGAACAACCTCTACCCATAAAAACAGAACACCATTTTACCAGTTGTAAACAACACTTGCATGTGCTTACTCTAGCTACCAGCTGAATGGTAAATTATTCTTGACAGGTGGATCCCCAGAGTCCTTTTCCTGAGAACTAGTTACTTTTTGTTTTGAGACAAGCTTGAGATGGGCTGAAATTTTCTCTGTCTTTATAATTGCCCAGAAGACTTCTGTAGTGCATATCATTTTTTTCTTTTAATACTGATTTTATAATAAAGATGCTTTCTTCCTTTCTGCCTTCCTGTAACGGTTTTCTGGGTTGAAGAGAAGTTTCTGCTATTGGTTGTGTTTCATATATCCATATACATGCCATAGACAACATTCTATTTGTCATCTACTTGCTTCTTGTAGAGCTATCATTTTATATAAAGGATTCATTTCTTACAACTCACTGAAGATAAAAGAGTACAATACTTCTGTTATACAACTGAAGAAACAGACAGTGAGACATGGGTAGTTTGCCGAAGTTGCTTAGCTCAACTGGAGATGCCAAGACTCTAAATAACTTCCTGCTTTCTGTTGCTCTGCTCTGTCACCTATGACAGGAACTCTTTCTAGAGTCTTAGTTGTCTACCTCTCAAGATGAAAGGTACAGCTGCTTAAAAGGGAATTGAAGGGGACTAGATCCTCAAAGAGCTTGGGAGACACTGGCATTTGGGCTGTCACTGAAGTTCCTGAGGTCTACGTCGGGAACTCCTTGAATAGTGATAATAGCTAGAGGTTGAGGGTTGGCTGAGGGGGTCATGATTGGATAGATACCTGCCCTTAAATAAAAAATAATTCTGTAGTATTTTTCATGTTGTAGAATTGAGGAAGACACTGTCAAACCCAATTTAAATGTGGAAGGCTTAGAATATTTGCATGATCCTTGGTGTGATTCCGTCCTGCGTGTCTGTTCTGTGGAGCAGCAGACAGTTGTTTTCCGTCTGGCTTCTCCCAAACTGAAGTGCGCGCCTCCACCTCATGGAAGACTTGATGGACATGGACATGAGCCCTCTCAGGCCTCAGAACTACCTTTTTGGTTGTGAACTAAAGGCTGACAAAGACTATCACTTTAAAGTGGACAATGATGAAAATGAGCATTTTCATTGAGAACGGTCAGTTTAGGGGCAGGAGCAAAAGATGAATTACACATCGTAGAGGCAGAAGCAATGAATTATGAAGGCAGTCCAATTAAAGTAACACTGACAACTTTGAAAATGTCTGTACAACCAACAATTTCCCTTGGGGGCTTCGAATTTACACCACCTGTGGTCTTAAGGTTGAAGTGTGGCTCAGGGCCTGTGCACATTAGTGGACAGCACCTAGTAGCTGTAGAGGAAGACGCAGAGTCAGAAGATGAAGATGAGGAGGATGTAAAACTCTTGGGCATGTCTGGAAAGAGATCTGCTCCTGGAGGTGGTAACAAGGTTCCACAGAAAAAAGTAAAACTTGATGAAGATGAGGAAGATGATGAGGATGATGATGATGAAGATAATGATGATTTTGATGAAGATGAAACTGAAGAAAAGGTTTCAGTGAAGAAATCTGTACGAGATACTCCTGCCAAAAATGCAAAAAAATCAAACCAAAATGGAAAAGACCTAAAACCATCAACACCAAGATCAAAGGGTCAAGAGTCCTTCAAAAACCAGGAAAAAACTCCTAAAACACCAAGAGGACCTAGTTCTGTAGAAGACATTAAGGCAAAAAGGCAAGCAAGTATAGAAAAAGGTGGTTCTCTTCCCAAAGTGGAAGCCAAGTTCATTAATTATGTGAAGAATTGTTTCTGGATGACTGACCAGGAGGCTATTCAAGATCTCTGGCAGTGGAGGAAGTCTCTTTAAGAAAATGGTTTAAACAGTTTGAAATATTCCATCTTACTTCATTTCTGTAACAGTTGATATCTGGCTGTCCTTTTTATAATGCAAAGTGAGAACTTTCCCTCCTGTGTTTGATAAATGTTGTCCAGGTTCAATTGCCAAGAATGTGTTGTCTAAAATGCCTGTTTGGTTTTCAAGGATGGAACTCCACCCTTGACTTGGTTTTACCTATGTATGGAATGTTATGATAGGACATAGTAATAGTGGTGGTCAGATGTGGAAATGGTAGGGAGACAAATAACATGTGAAATAAACAGTATTTTAATAAAGTGAAAAAGAAAAGAATATTTGCATGAGGTTTGCTCTAGAATAACATGTAGCAGCTAGTGTACACATTCTTGAACCTGTTGAGAAAAGCAGTGGCATTTCTCACCTGCCCTTAAAAATTCTATTAGTACTAGTTTGTAAGGCTTTGGTAAAGCCCTTTCTTTACACAGCTTTGTTTATTATTTTCAACTGACTCTCTGGGTGAGTCTTAAGAGAAGATAACTTTAGGCTTCTGTCGTGGAGGTTCTGAGTACAGTAAGGATACATACTGGGCTGCTGACCTGCCTTGGGATGGCTTTCCTCATTTGTTTCCTCAATTGTTTCTATGACGTGGTACTAAAACATTCATCTGGAAATAGCAGCATAAATTAATCGGGCCTTGGTTTTCTCATTAGGAGATGACCTGGAACAATGGGAAAATGTATATCACAAAGGGTCATAAGGAAGGCATTGCAGTTGTGGAGAGAGTACACCGATTCAGATAGAGACAAGAAGGAAGATTGCCATGCATTTTGGCACAGCATTTCTTTGTTTCCAGTTTTATTTTCTCTGTAGAAGAGGGATAGGAAGGGACTGATGAAAGCACACAGGTGATTGAGCCCATGTTGGAGGTCAGGATACTGGAGACTAAGTCAGAGGGAGAATTACCCAATACAAAGATGAAGAACACAGCAAGCAAGCAACAGCTGCCATAACAGGCCTGAGAGATGGGCGGGATAGAGTAGGCTGGACAAAGGGGAGATGCTGCAGATCTAACTAGCCATAAATTCCAAGATTAAACAGAAGCAACCTTTTTACTTTTTTTTTAATAGTTATCCAGAAACCAAATTAATAAGTAACTAGGTACTTCCAGACCCCAGAGGAAAAGAATATTTGAGTGAGCCTTGAAGGCAGGTTCCAGGAGGCCCTTAAGAACCACCTATGCCACAAAACCTTTGAGCCCAGAAAGCCTTTTTGATGGACAAAGGATGAACTGATGGTGTTCTATGGCACAGCAAAGCAGGAGTGACCCTGGCCACTCCAGGCCTCAGTTCACAATGAAGATGCTGATTCCAGAGTTAAATTACTTGAATTCTGTGTGCTAAGCCTCTTTTATTTCGAGATATGGTCCTTATTCTGCTTCCTTTTTGAGGGTTAGTCTTTATTTCTCCATACAGTGTTTACTTTTACAGTTCAAAGATAATAAAATACATGAAGGCTCATGCCCCAGCACGGCAAGCAGGGCTCTGACAGGATGAGCCCCAGCATGGCAAGCAGGGCTCTGAAGGTTTTGTCCTCTTCCCAGACCTTTCCCTTGCTAAACCCTTGGATCACATTCCTAAAGCGAATCCCTAAGGCCTACTTGCTTGTTTGGCCACTGATTCATTCCCGAGACAAAACACCAAGGTTCAGCAATCAAAATGCATTATTTGGCTAATATGCAAAATCAAGATTTACCAATTTTCCTTGCAAGGCTTCCTTTCTTCCCTTAAAATCATACTCCTGCAAACATACCTGCTTGTCATCGCTGTTGTCTGCCTTTGCAGTCTCTCCATTGCTTGCCTCTTTGAGGATAATAAATCTCTGTGCTGAGAATTTGGTGTCTGAATGTGCCTTATACTGACTCTGAGGGGGTTTTCCTCACTTATAAATTCAATATGTTTCTTAGGTGTATGGACAGACTAAAACTTCAAACATGGTTTTGAAAATAGTGTTTCTGTGTTTATTCCAGATTTTGGCCTCCATATAAAGTAATTATTTGATTTTTTTGATGGATAAAAAGATAGCTGAAGTGAAAACACTACATACAATATCCTTACTGAATTCCTGCTAACCTTCCTCCCCATTTTATTTTGCCTGCTTAGTCTTCTTTCTATGAGAAAACTACAGCATTTCTACAGTTCCTCTTTTTAAAGAAACTCCACTAGCCATTATTTGTGGTCATAGGTTAATATTATTGCTTCCCCACCACCACCAAAAAAAAAAAATCCCTTGATAATTGCTGCTTTAAGATTCTAGGGACAAGACTGTAAAGTCAAAATTCCCAGTGGAATACAAAATAGAATAGGACATTCAGACGTTAAAAGTGCTGAAGCACAATGTTTGCAGCTTTGGGCTGATGAAAGTGTAGCCCCAGCAGCTGACAGGAGATTACTTCCTCTTATGTGAATCCCTAATATAAAACAGACTGTGTATGCACAGAAAGAGTTTAGGCGATTAGCATAAGGAGGAAGAACAAACAATAGGTTCCCTTGATGATAATTGCTCAAGATGCTATGGAGATTGCTAATGTTCCATGGGCACAGAGTGAAGATTTCATCTCAACCATTAGAGTGGGAAGGCGAGCTTCAGAATTAGCTTTGCTTCTACTCTTCTGCCAGGTTTGGTTTGGCTTTTTAACTACTTCGTATCATCTTTAAAACTTTACTCAGGCAGAGAGATTTTTTTAATCCCATACAGGGATGATTTATGGATGTCCTGGGAAATATTACTTAGGAAAGAAGTCAAGCTTCTTCACTGATTAAGAATTATCTTATTTAGATAATATCTCCTTTCCTCCTGGTATTAGCTCCCCAAATTGTTTACTGATTGTTTGCAAGGCTGTGTTGATAAAAAGTTTAAGTTTATCTTGAAACTAGTCATAAGTTGGAATGTATTCTGTTTACTCTGTGTCTATATGTGTAATTTGGTAGAGATTTTGGAATGGCTCATTACTTGAGTATTATTTTAGTTCCATAAATGGATATATGGTAGTCCTACTAGCTCATGATTACCCTAAAGGCAGAGACCATATCTTGCTTTTGTTTTTGTGACAACTGAGAAATTTCTTACTTGACCAATTTCTCTCAAATTACAGACCATTTAAAAAGCTCCAAGGGGGAAAAAATTACCCTTCTAACAGTTTGACTTTCCTGACAGTATTCAGGCTCTACATGATTATAAGAATCCAGAAAGATAAAACCTCTTTCTATTACCTCTTTAAAAATTGATAAAGAAGTCCTTATTAAACCATGTAGCTCCACTGTTAAAATAAATAGTATCTAAATCCCAGAAGTTTAACACAGAAGCATAGAGCAGAGCTGTGCATTTATGCAAAAACCATTATTTTATATTACGAGGGACACAGGTACCTATCACCCATGGTGTTTTAACCCCCAGGCCATCTGCTGAATCTTCTAGAGTGACATTATTTAAGATAAAAACAGAGTTGATGTTTACTGTGAGAGGATGTTTTGGGTCAACAGTAAGAAACAATCATTGCATTATCCTACCCTTTCTTCCAACAGATCCATTGCCACACTTGCTGGCAGGAGATGGAGGTATGTAGATGAGATAGGCGAAGGAAGATGGCTTTGTGTATGCATACAAGTATCTGCTGTGCTCTACTTTTTCAGGCACCAAATACAAACGTCTGACTTGTAACCTCCATAGAACACACTCATACTTCCCAAAATACACTATCCCAAATTCAACACAGTCACAGCAATAGTGTTGTTGATTGCTTGGGTCTAGGCCAGGTGATTCCAGGTGCTTAATATACATAGAAATTGAAATCATAGATTAGGAAGCAATGTCTTGGTAGGAATGGCAGTGGATTGTATGAGTGAAAGTACTCAGGGGGCCCGACTATTGCTTGGGATTTGTTCTTATGGAATTCAAGAGAAGGAGGACATTTGTTATTAAGAGGCATAGTCTATGTGGTTTTCTATTTTGATTTAAGATTATTGTATAATTATTTATATACTGTATATTTTCCATCCTGTACTTTATCTGATCTTAATCATATGCCTGCCTGGTTATGTGTAGGTATAACACAGCAATCAGTTCATCCTTCCTAAAAGCTCACTTGAGACAGTATCTTGAGCCATTGTACATGACTGTCTAGGCCAGGCCTTTACCACATACCCTGTACCTGAACTAAGTGAAATATTACAGAGTAAGAATTAAACTTGATGGCTATTAGTGGTTGGACAAGCTTATTCTATTGTTCAGAGTGAAGTGTGCCTGCAAACTCATGCAAGTGTAGGTATTGGATTGCTCATAGGTTGCATTGTTTGAAGAGGGGTATGTGCATACATCGTATGTGCTGGTAAGGATTTGAGGTTGCCAAGTGCACTATTTCAAAGAGGAACATGTGCATAACCTAAGCCAGCTAGACTCTCAGGTTGTTCAAATACTCCTTATGCTTGCGTGCCCCCTTAAAAACCAAAGCCAGAATTACCAAAGTCAACACCTTTAGATGATGCAAATTCCTTCATATAGATTCCACAGTGGGAGGTAATGAATGGTATAATTGAGACAAAAGTCTTACTCAGAAGAGAAAAATGGAAACAGAGAATAGACTTTAGTTGATAACATGTTTGAGCGCTCGTGCTTTCTATGTAGAAGGAGGCTACCTTAGCTCTTCACTCCTGTCCTTTTTCTCCTTCTCCCCACAGCCACAATTCTCCCTTCAGATCATACATAGTCTGTAGTCAGCTTCCTTCTCAAGAATGTTTGGGGGTCCCTGAACTTGGTTTAATATAAAACACCCAGAAGCAAAAACTTTGAATGTTTACACTGAGTTGATTTGTTTATCTGAGAAGCTTCACCTGACACTTGTGGCTCAAAATCAATATAAAGAAAATAAAGAAATAAATGTTGTGGCTCAAGATCAATATAAAGAAAATAAAGAAATAAATGTTTCATGGAATAGATACTTTTATATCAATTAGAATATCACACACACACACACACACACACACACATATATATATATATGTGTGTGTGTGTGTATATATATGTATAAAACTTATTAATATGTAGAACTTTTAACGAGCCCCCAAACCAACCATAAAGTCATGAATCTGGAAAATGGAGTGACAGGGCAGAGAGGGAATTATATGGACAAGGCATGGGAGACATAGAATAATTAGAATGCAGTATAGATGTGTAAAATTGCCAAAGAGGGAAAATTGGTGAAAAAATAACTGTAATGATAATGCAGAGTAAAACTGTGCTTACTATTTCTTTGTCAACAGTATTTCCTCAAAATTGAGTATTATTCCTTGTTTTGTTTCTTACCAGGGCCACAGGAGTCCAGACCTGCAGATGGTTTATTTACAAACATTATCATGGATTTTGACTGGTGAGGAAGATTCCTGGGTGTGATGACTCTCCATGCTCTGGCAGGTGGAGTTTGTTGAAAATGGGAGTCTTTGGTGAGACTCTTTGTTTGACCTTTGCTACCAAGTCAAGACTCTGTTTGTCTGAAAACCTTTGTATCTGATGTTGCATGGCATTGTGCTCAGAGCTTGGTGGGCTCCTTCTTTGATCTCTAATGGATAGCTTTGCTGGTGTTTCTTTCACTGTGGAGTGTCCAGCTGACTTCTATGGACACTGGTCATCTCAGCACTGCTCTCTTACACTCTGCCTCGGGTCTCCTAGTTCTGCAGGGCTGGATTCACACCACTGAAGCGAGTGGCCCTGAAGAACTCATCAAGCACATTCTTAAAAGCAGCCTGGGCCTCAGGAACCTCTTGTTTTGTGGTTGCACCATCCCCAAGGACCTCACAATTTCTGCTCTGGCTCTGTCCTCAGGATGAAGGGCACTGTACTGAGGTTTGTATAAACAAAGTACAGAAGCATTCTTTATGTGACGGATGGCCAATGGCTGCATATGACTACAATAACATTCACGACAAAAGTTCTTTTTTTAAAAATTGAATATTTTGTTTGTTTACAATACAGATATCATCCCCTTTCCCCATTTTCCCTCCCTAGAACCCCCTGTCCTATACCCCCTCTTCCTTTATGCTTTTATAACATTTTGATTACATGTCTGTATTAAGGTTAGTTCTAGGTTGAGGGTCTAGCAATACAATAGATGCAAATAGTTGAGGAACAAGCAATAAAAATAAGCTCAAATAGCCAAAGAAAAAGCAAGGCATTAAACCCAGTTATGTGAACACTTCCATGAACACTGTTTCTAAAGGCTTATCAGGATGACTGAAGTATCTGGGCCTACTTCCTTATCCTAGCCCAAGGTCATTTTCATTCAGGACAAAAGTTCTATCTGCATGACCTAATGAAGACAAAACAGACCTTACTGAATACACTGTCATGGCTGCAAAAAAAAAAATGTTTGAAATTGGTAATACATGTTCTTATCCCTATTCATTGTTTGTATGTAGGAAAGGGGAATACAAGTCTAATACATTGTTGTGGAGGACTCAGAAGGAGGAGGTAAACAATTACTGGGCAGATTCCTTGGAGACTTTCTCAAAAACTACATAAAACAAGAGAAAGTTGCTTCCCTTGGCTGATGACCCAATGCAGAGCCTTTCATGAGTCGCAGAAAAGGAGGCAGGGAGAGTCTTAACAAGGAGTCACAGAGCAAGTAGACTGATCTTTCTCAAGAGTTGACTCTGAAAACCATACATTAATGCTACACAGGTTTGTTCCTCTCCTGCAGGGCCGTGGGCGAGTCATCCTGTTTCATCTTGTTCATTATTCTTTAAAAATAGCAAGGCATGGTAGGAACTCACTTCCAGTGTAATTGCAGTCTGCTGGCATCCTTAGGATGGTGTGGGTGGATGGAGGGTCTTGTGGCTCATGGACCACCTCTCAGGGGAGGTCTAGTTGCACATGCAGGAGGCTTCTGCCCAGCTGAACAAAACTCACAGTAGACTTTTGTGTGATTCAACTCTAGTGCTGTTTGCCAAGACCTGTAATAGAAGAATCATTTCTTAATTTCCCCAAAGACATTGAGGAAGGATCAGACTCTTTACAGTCAGTTTCTAACTACACTAATCCGTTGTCCATATAATTTAGGCATAATGGTAAAGAAACAGAGAAGAACTCTGTGTTATGCACTTGAAAATTTGTTTATTAATATATAGACCATATGTTATATGTGTATGTATGTTCAAAAATAATAATAATTTCCAGTATTATTTTTTTGTCTGTGTAAGATATGCCTTTTTTCTTAAATAATGTTTCTTCTCTTTATTCCTCAATTTTTCAATTTTAATTTTTGTTGTTTTATTTTTTTTTAAGAATTTATATATGAATTTATATATGAACATTGCATCTTTCTCAGTCCCACCCTACCTCCCAACTGCAATTCCTCCCACATTCCTGCATTGTCCTCTCAAATTCATGACATTTCTGATAATTATTACTGTTAGGTGTACATATGTGTATATATGTATTCATATATATATATATATATATATATATATATATGTAACATATTCATTTTATTTAGTGTCACTGTATGTACTTTAACATATCTCAATATTAATCTGGGTGCATCACTAAATTAACAAAGAAAAATACATATATACTTGGATGCACAGACGCACATATGTATATACTATTTAGAACTTTGACATGATTTATTTTGTATGTATGTATGTGTGGGCATATGTGGCACAGATTGATTGTGGCATGTGAGAGTCAGAGAAAAAATTATTTGAGCCCATTGTCTCCTCCTGTACTATGGGTTTCCAAGTTCAAACTAAGGTTGTCAAGCTTGGTGGCAAGTGGCTTTTTTTCAGTCAAGTCTGTGCCCTTATATTTTAATTTTCTTAGCAGGTGTATTAATAGTAAAATTAATTTCAACATCTCAACTCAATATATCAAATGGTAAATTGAAATAGTATTTTTCTTATATAGAAATGTAAATTTTCACAAGTATTTAGACAAATTGTGGTTTGCAACTATTGTGAGTATTACTTAGGTGTAATGTAAGTGAAAAATGAACTTGGGCAAACTTGAAATCAATTATGCAGAAGTAGAAAAGCCAATCTCAAGAGGATATATACCTCACAGTTTTAGACACATAAGTTATATTTATAGGGACAGAGGATAAAGTAGTAACTGCAGGGAGTTAAAGAAAGCAGGAGAAGGGAACAATAGTGGCTTTAATATCTAAGGGAAATTTATCCTGTTTGTGTAGACAAACAGGGCTTTCTGAATTGTGATAGTGGTCACACAAAACACATGTGTGCACACACACACAGCCATGTACGAACGGAGAACTCTAAATTATCTTTATTGATTTTGTTAATGTCAATGTTACTGTAGCATATTCATGTGAGGATTCATAGAGTAGACGTCTGAGGGAGCGTATGAAGCACTTCTCTGTGTATTGATATGCAATTCCAATGAGCCTCCTTAGTCATTAGAGAAATGAAAACCAAAGCTACTTTGTGATGTCATCTTAAACCCATCAGAATGACTAAGATCCAGAACACAAGTGTCACTTCATGCTGGGGAGGATATGGATAGAGTAAGGGGCAGAGTCCTTTATTGCTAATGCGACTGTAAACTTGTACAGCCATTATGGAAATAAGTGTGCAGTTCCTCAGGAAGATAGAAATTGAACCTACCTCAAGGTTCAGCTATACCACTCTTGGGAATATCTAAAGGTCACTTCATCCCACCCCAGTGACACTTGCTCAACTATGTTGAATTCTATTCATAATATCCCGGAACTAACAACAACCTAGATGTCCTTCAACAGAAGAATGGATTAAAGATGTGGCAGATTTGCATAATGGGATATTACTTAGCCATGTAAAAATTGAAATTTGTAGGTGAGTGCATAGGACCAGAAAAAAAACATTCTGAGTGAGGTAAATGAGACCCAGTAACACAAATAGGTATGTATTTACTTATTTGTGGATATAAGCTGTTAAGGATAACCAATTAACAATCCACAGAACATCAGAAATTAGATATACATTGAGGGACTATGGATGGACAAATAGATCTCCCTAGGAAATGGAAATAGAATATATATTTATAGTTGGATTGAAGGGACTGGAAAGTGAGGATCAAGTAGAGAGAAGAGAGGCACATGAAGGAAGAAATATGGCCAGAGACATGAAATTGAGGGCCATTTGAGTAGTATTATGGAAACCTAATATAGAATATATATGTATATGTATGTATATATATATATATATATATATATATATATATATATACATATATATTCTAAATGGAATTGCCAAATAACGCAGGACACAGAGCCCCAGCTGGTCATCTCTGTCACCAAATGAAGCTTACAGTATAGGGAATAGGTTACTTTTTTTATTGAGTTATTGGCCAAAGGGGATCCATGAGAATTTCCTAAATTGCTCAGTCTGTTGCTTAGCAAATAGATTGCTCTCCACAAACTGATGGCAAGGCCCCATTGCTGAAGATAGTACCTACACAACCCGTTGAACTTGGAGATGTTGATTCAGTGCCTACATAGAACATTCACCCCTATGTTCCAGTGTCTTTGGTACAGGAAGGTACTTTGAAGGCTACCAAAAGAGAAACACAAAACCCAAGCTAGCCACAAAATCTCTGATGTACAGTGGTGTCCAGTATACAAGATGTGCTGGGGCAATGGTGGCACAAACCTTGTGGGAATAACCATCCCATATATCCAGTTTCCCTTATGGCTCACTCCATAAGATGGAACCCATACCCAGTACTGCTTGGGTGACAAAAACCCTGGGACTAGATATCCCAGAGACCTAGGATAAAACAAAATATTACTGGTGTAAAAATAATGTGGCAATAAAATGACTTCTAATAATTCTGCCATACTCACAGATCAGCCATCATCAATGAAACTTCCTCTTGCAGCAGATGGAAACAATACAGAGACCTACAGCCAGACATCATGTAGAGAATGAGAGACCTTGGAATACTCAGCCCTAAATGAGATGTCTCCATCAAATCCCCACTGTCAGGGTTCAGGTAACTCTGCACAAGAGGAAGAAACAGTAAGAAAGCAGTAACTGTCAGAAGGACGTTAGAAAACAAGATCATCTAAATCAACATGTTTGATGTGCAGAAGTCCTCACAGAGACTTAGCAATATACACTGGGCCTGCACAGGTCTACACCAGATGGGGTCCTAGAGCTACGAGGAGAGGTGGACACATACCCCATCCCTTACCCAGAAGCAGTCTCCAATTGGTCAACCACTTTCAAAAGAAAATTTAGTTTTCTCCAAGAAAGAGTCTCACTAGGAAACAATCTACTCTCATGGGTAGGCTGCATGCCTAGCAGTAGGCGACCAATAGAAAATAGACTCAAGGACATCATTACTGCTTAATGGTATCAGGACTTTTCTTTTGATTTAAAAATATTTTTCATTTCATTTTTTGTTTTATTTACTATTTTTCTCTCTTTTTACCTTACAGGTCCTTTGGGTTCTCATTTAGTGTCTTCTTTTTTTTTTTTTTTCCAAGGAAAAAAAGAAGGTTAATGGAGGAAGGGAGAAGGGGGAAGAGAGAGAAGAGAGAAGAGAAAGAAGAGGAAAGGCCAGACTAGCCAGGAACATGTGGAGAGACAAGGTTGGGGGGGGGAGAGAGAGGGAGGGAGCAGAGAGAGAGGGGGTCTTATTCAGTATTTTTATGGGCTTCCTGAATGTGTGAATGAGTGAGTCTGTCTATATCTTTTTCTGATATCCTTTCTTGTACTCTTTTGCTTCTGTTAGTTTTGCTCTATTCTAGTGTTTTGGTTTTGATTTTATCATTTTATACTATATTATGTTATATTTATTACTATATCAATCCCTTGGAAGCTTGTTTCCTTTGAGAGACAGAAAGTGGGTGGATTGGAGCAGAAATGAGGATGAACTGGGAGGACTGGAGGGAGGGGAAATTGTAATCAGTATATATTGTGTGAGAAAAAAATATCCCTTTTCAATAAAATGGAAGACAAAATAAAGCAATACAAACCTTAAATAATGGTTTCTTCTGTGATCACTGTGTGCTTTAAAGAAGATACAGGCAAACGGCAAACATTTTATAAGCAAGTAAAATGAAGATCTGTGAATGTTTTCCCATTTTATTCTGCATTTATAGCCACCCTGGTAATCATTAAAGACTTAGACTAAAAGCTGTACACAACAAAGTACATAGACCTTCCCTCATATTTTAATCCATATTTCAAACTCTATTCTCATTCTTTTTAGTCCCAAAATTTGGAATATGAAGTAAGTGATACATTTTAATCTCTGTGTTTAGCAGCACCAGTTTCCTGTAGGATTTCTCAGCTCTCTGTAGGAGGAAGGCTGCTCTTAGTTTTGCAGTAATGTCTGACTTTCAGTGAGCTCCGACCATGTGAACTCTGCATGGATTTTTCCCTTCCTGGACCTCTTCCACGGCTCTAAGATGCTCCTGTAATGATAGAAGCATTCACTCACGGGAGCTGTGGGGTTGAGAGCTTTAAAACATACTCCATGCACAAAAACACTTAGATTGCTTTCATTGAAGAAGCTTTCTCATCCTCAAATGGCCTACACCATTGACTCATAGCACCTCCCATCTCTCCGGTCATTAGGTGTCTGACATAGCATCTAAGAGTCTGCATGTCTAGACAGGATCTACAGTTTGCTCTCCACCAATCTCTTTCTCCACTTTCTTTTGTGTCAGAAAATGCCACTACTATTAATGCACTTTTCACAACTCAGATCTTAAAATTTCAATTTCTTTCATGAAACAAGTTCAAGCTCCAATAAATTATGTGAGAATCACCTTCAAGACACTTCCTCTACCTTCTCCCCTTATTATCTTCACAGCAAGTTGAAGTCGTAATTATCTATCAGGAGAATTTTACAGATTTCCTGCTATAACTGGAGTGTGTCTACTATAGACATGTGGGAGAGCATTGCCAGAGGCAAGGGCATCTGAGAGAGTCCACAGTAGACATGATGAAACTGCACTGTGTCGTATGAGGAGAATGGGGAGGAGAAGGGAGAACAGGGGACCAGGTGCAGCATCCAGGAGATCCAAAAGTACAAAGAGAGAAGGAAGCCAAATTGGTTGGATTATCTAGGGAAAAATATAGGGCTGGTGAAGTTTAGGGTGAGGTTGGAGTATACCACCCAGGAGGATGGACCCTATAACAGGTAGGGACTGAGGCATGTTGGGAGAAGCTGTTGTCCAGGTCTTCCTTAATATGTTAAATAGGCTTCAGCCATGTGTCCCAAGTTTAAAACTTAACAGGGACTAATTTGACATGTGATTGAATAGGCACTAACCCAATATAACCAGTATTTTAGAAGAGAAAGTTAGTATGAAGACCACAAAGATTACAATCAACCCAAGGACAAAGATGTTCGAGGAAACCTGTCCACCAACATTTGATCTCAGACATCCAGCATATAGAATTGACAGTAAGTCTATGTTTCTTAGAACACTCAGTCTGTATTACTGTACATCTCTAGCAAACAGCTACAAGCAACCACCCTTACGGAACTGAACAGTGGTCTTTCTGGATCTCCTAGAATGTTAGTTGTTTGTAGATTGTCAAGTTGGATTTCCATCCTCTCATTCTTCAGCCAGACCTGCTTGCTAACCAAAGTGTTAGTTTCCCAAACACATACCATGCTCTCCCAGCTTCCTTTTCTTGCTCTTGTCCTCTACACATTAGAAGACATTTATGAATAGAAAACATTTATGAATGTTTTGTCAGTTCTAAATATGCATTTACATATGAACCTCTACTGCACTTTATTACATTTGGAAAGAAAATAAATCCTAATTACTTGTTGGGGATTGGTTCCAATGCTTTGATTAATACAGGAATCTGCATGTCCAAATGCTGAAGGGCCTTGTCCCCAGTTGGCTTTTAATGGATCAATAAAGAGCCAACGGCCAATGGCTGGGGAGGCAGACAGAGGCGGGACCTTTAGATTTGTGCAGACTAGGAACTGGGAGAAAGGAAGAGGGAGAAGCATGAGGCTTCAGGACTGCAGGAGAGAAAGCCAACCAGCCATGTAAGAATTCAGTAAGTGGCCACTGGGCCAATAGGGCCTGAGGGAGCAGGGGAAGGTTTAGGAGTCTCAGAAGTAATAGAAGGATTACCAGTGCCAAGCCTTTGAGCTAGTCACAGCATGTCAAAAAATTAACTGGTGCGTGCTTTCGTGTGTACCTGCATGCGTGTGCGAGTGTGTGACCTGCAGGGAGCCAAAGTGGTGTAGCCAACTACTGCTACAATTACTTTCTTTGGGTTGCAGGCAGCTGAGAAGACTCACCCCGGAATGGTCCTGTCGCCCCAGAGAACCATTCACTCCTCTACTTGGCCTGTTGAACTCCAGGCTCTGAGGTTTTCCCAGAGTTCTAGCCTGTTCTGTGTATGAAGGACACCTCTGAAGGACTTCTAAATCTCATACTTGCTCTCCCCACCCACCTCATCACCAGGATCAAATATACATGTTTCTGAGCAGCCCAAAAATCTGTTGAACTGTTTGAGTTTTGGGAAGGTGAGTGAGATTGTCCAAGTACCTACGGGATTATGAATTGGATGGTGGGCAGGGCTGAGTAATAGAAAGGTGGTGAAGCAAATCCTAGGTATTTTCAGGTTATGTGCTCACTTTTGGTTCAGAGTATTTTTTTTCGAGTTAGAGGGCACATTTTTACAGAAAGAGAAATGAAGAAGGGTGGCTGGGAGCCTTGCTCATTTGCACGTTTATTTGCTTTTAAAGATGTAAACATCACTTCATGGCGCAAGAAGCACTGTATCTTTCTCATGACTGACTACGGAAACAATTCTCTAGAATAGACGGGGAACCTCAGGAATTATGGTGAACCACAAAACTGGTATTACATAATCCTCCAAGACCTCCCTCTGCCGCAGAGTTCCGAAATAGCAGTGCTCAGGGGTGGGTGGTGAAACTGTCTAATAGCTACAGAGAAGATTGATTCACATTCCGTTCTGTTTCACCAAATTATCTTGGGAGAGGACTTTTAGTTGACAGCATCACAACTTAAAGACATGATATTTTTCTGAACTTAAAGGCCCTTCCTGTGCAGTGTGGATCTGCAACTTTGAGAGAATGCTGGCAGTGAGAACTCACAAGCCTCCAGCGGACCTTCACTCTGCATGGCCTGACTGGTTGGACTTGGCTGTAGTCTTTATGGTCACATCTCTTCCATACAGCTTCAGTGTTTTAATCATTTCATGTATATGGGATGCTTGTGAGCAAGAAGGAAATTACCAGGAAAGATAAGCTTACCATAAGTAAGACCATGGAATCTGAACATGTAGGAAAGAAATACATGTGTATCTGTGTATTCGCACTAGACTTTACACATAGGTTGGTGGGAATCTGTGCAAGACATCTATGTTCCTGTAGTACAGGAACACACACACAAATGTATGCTCACACCAGAACTTACAGCACAGTGACCACCCACCCTAAACATCTGTGTACTGTAGTCCGTGATGGACACCCTAGGCCCCTCAAGTCTCTTTCTTTTTTACGTTAATAATTTATTTTTATTTTATGTGTAAGTGTATGAGTGTGTTTATGTGTTTGTATGAGTGTGTGCTATGTATGTGGAAGTCCCCACAAAAGAAGACAACATTGGTTTGAACCCTAGAAATGAAGTTACAGGCACTTGTAGGCCATCTTGACTTGAGTGCTAAAACCAAATGAAGATACTCTGAAAAAGTAGTGAGTACTCTTATCCACTGAACCAACTCTCCAGCTACTATGAAGACTTCTCTTAATAGTAAAGGAGAATATGAAGAAACTATCATTTAAAAAAAACCTTTAACTTATGACATGCAACAGTTAACAACAAAAGTCCTAACTGAAGAAACTCTGAGAACTAAGAAATTATAGGACTCAAAACATCAAGTTTATTTATAATCACTTTGTTCATAAAAATAGTAAGTAAGTAAGCCCTGGAGTCCTGAACATTCTCAAAAGCTCTGAGTTGTTCTAGCGATTTGTCCACAAATTCAAGCTTGTGCTTATGCCGTTAGAAGACACTCACTGAGCCCTTAATTTACTTTGTATATGTCTTCTATCCATGATTTGTTCCTTTGGGACAAGGTTGAAGCTCTGGCTACTAATCTTTTTAACCTTGAATTGTTTCCTTATGTAGATTTTAGGTGAATTTTGCTCCCAGTATTTTTTTGTAAAAACTGAATATTTTGTTTTATACAGAAATGAAAATGTCAAGAGCATGGCTCTCAATACTTTTCTTTCTCAGTGGATATCTTTGTATGAGAGTTTCTTTCCATTAGCTTTCCTTTGTTCTGAAGCACCAGTCAGTATGGTTTGCAATTTGCTTTGATTCTTTAGATCTCTTTCTTTTCTAGGGGTTAAAATATATATATATATATATATATATATATATATACTACTTTCATTAAGTCTTTGACAATTTTATACAAACAATGTATTTTGGTCATCTACATATCAATTATTTTCCCTAATCCTTCCTAAATCTAGCCTGTTTCCACCCCTACCCAGTTTCATATTCTTAATTTGCTTTTATGATACACAGAATCCAGTTAGTGCTTCTGATATGTTTATGGATATAGTGCCATCCACCTAGGTATTGACCATCTGCTTTAGATTGAATTTATCAAGAGTCTCCCATGATTAGAAGGTAGAATTTATTCAAATCAATAGGAGGCACTTACAAAGGTTTAGGAAATGGAGTTTGAAAGGGAATCCATTTAGCAAACATTTTGGAGTGAATAATCCATGATTTCTGCAGTTCCCAGCCTAGCATTTTAGATCCTCAGTAATTTTGCTACTTCAATTGCCTCTGCATTCATGGGCCTGCTTCAGGGAGCAGTATGGACTTTACTTTTATTCTACCCTAATTTCCCCAATTTGTCATCGTGCTTAATCTTTAGAGTGTATTGGGCCATTACAGGCCATGGGACAGAAGAGACATGAGGTGGATCGAAGGCAATGGAAAGTTATTTAATCATTGACAGGTTTGTCATTCTGACACCTGAACAGAGCCAAAGAAAATCACTGAAGGATTGCAGTTAACCAGGAAGGATTAGGAGAATAATTGCCTTTTCCATGAGTCTTTTGTTGCTTTTGTGCTTCTGGTATTAGCAGAAGACGTTTTTATGTGCGATTTTCAGAAGTGATTAGGTATGGGACAATGACTGGAAACTCAGCTGATAATCATCCTTTGATAAAGGAGCTCTTTTGCTCACTTGAGCTCGAAGAATGAACAGGTTATATACAGATTGGATCATTTGATTCCTTGAAATTTCTGTTCTGTCCTAATATTCCTTTTTCAACTTCTGAAGAAAGTTTAAAGTTGTACTAGTAACTACTTAATGAGTAAATGAAATAAAACAAAGAACTGCCAAGTGTAATCATTAGATTCATAGAAACTTTAGTGTCAATTTAAAATTCAGCTTCTGTATTCAGTATCTAAAATCTGACACAGGGTAGAGAAATTTCTGAACACAAACCCAGTGGCCATCAGTTTTATTCTCTTCCCTCCAGGACTTCCCTGCCATGTTAGATTGTATCCCCCCACCCTAACTGTAAGCCTTAATATTTCTGCCCACCCTTTAAAGGAGCATCTTGTTAGGTACTTGGTCATACTAATGAGAAAAGTAGTTAATGTAGGAAATAAAGCTATGTTTTGTACAGGAATGGTATTGCTCAAATTAAAGACTGCTGAGATGGGAAAAATACACTAGAGGTTAGAATCAGCTGAAAAGAAAAATATGACATGAA
Source organism: Rhabdomys pumilio (assembly GCA_030674055.1). Lineage (NCBI taxonomy): Eukaryota > Metazoa > Chordata > Mammalia > Rodentia > Muridae > Rhabdomys > Rhabdomys pumilio. The sequence continues at coordinate 4,419,057 of JANHMN010000013.1, read as the reverse complement.
CCTTATGAACATTAAGGAATGAGCAGTAGAGAGGGGTTAGCAAAATAAAGCAGGAAGGCCAGGCAAGATGGCTCAGCATGTAAAGATGCTAGTGTCCAAGACTGATGGCCTGAGTTTGGCTACTCAGATCAACATGGCGAAAAGAAACAACCAACTTCTGCACATTGTCTTCTGTTCTCCCCAAGCATACTGCAATGTCTGCCCACACATACACATGCAGATATATAAGCACACATACACATAATAATAAAAATATTACAAAAGTAAACCCAGAACAGGCAATTTTACCTGATGTTGTACACAAGGGTAGGGAGCTGGAAGATCACAGATTCATACTAGTGTGTTAGAGTTGTGCAAAATGGATGTGTGCTGGGCAGACAGCACGAGTGTTATGTGTGTTGAACCAGAGATGTTGCTAGATTTACAGACAACAAATGGCTGCATCAGTGTGAAGCCCGGGGTGAATTGAGTTAGAAGTCAAAGGTCTTCCTTATGACCTAAGTCAGGCTCAGTCTTGTATATAAAATAAGAAGGGGGGAAATATGAAGAGCTTTTAGGGCTGCTTGGCAGGAATCTGACATTGGCAAAGGACAAGGAAGTAGGCTTCAGGCAGGAATCTGACATTGGGTTAGAACAAAAAAGTAATTTCAGGCATGAATCTAAATCTTAGGCTAGAACAAAGAAGTAGGCTTCAGACATGAAAATGACTTTGGGCTAGGACAGGGAAGTAGGCTCAGATATTTTGGTTATCCTGATAAGCCCTTAGACATAGTCATCATGGGAGTGATCATGGAACTTTGTTTATTGCCTTGCTTGTTCTTTACTATTTGTGTTTATTGTCTGGCTTGTTCCTTGACTATCTGCATCTATTGTATTGCTAGTTCCTCAACCTAGAACTGACCTTAATACTTTCATGTAATTAAAATGATATAAAAGCAAAAAAAGGAGGGGGATGGGATAGGTGGTTTCTGTGGGGGGCAGAAATGGGTAAAGGGGATGACATCTGAAATGTAAATAAATAAAATATTAAATTAAACAAAAAGAAAAAAAAGAAGAAATCAAACGTCAGTAAGCACCAGCACTGATAGCTGTTCAGATAACTATAATGACACTTTATGGGACAAATTACATTTTTCCTACTATGATATTCTCTCTTCTATTTAAAGGAAGTCCTTTAGCAATAATCAGTATTATAGGAAAATGAAAGTAAACTTCAATACTGAGACATACAAATGCGTATAAACCCATTTTATCACTGTGTTCACAGACACAGTTTTTTCTCCAGATGCTACCAGGTAGGAAGTCATTTTAGTGATGAGAGATTTAATCAAAGGTTAACAACCAGGGAAGTCGAGTACAAAAATATAAGATCTAAATTCCCTCTCTCTTAGTGGCTATTTACTCCCAGTGACCCTGGGGTAGTGTTTTATTATGGCCACCGGGGCTCAGCAGGTTGTCAATGATGTTTACAAGACACTCTGGAGCACAGCTAGATTTTCAGAGTCATCTGTGAATGACAGTGACTTAGTCCCCTCAGTTCCCTTCCCTAGTGTGAAAGCCAGCTCATGCAGACATACTTCCGTATCCTCTGGGCTGGGTCTGTTCACACACTAGCTGATAGCAGCTTTCGGCTCTCTATTCCAGACGAAGCTCAGTATATACATAGTCTTTTTCCTGAGCCATATTGTGTTTGTTTAGTAAAACTTTCCTGTACAGCATGAGTGTTGGTAGTGTGCCTATGACTTTTACTCATACCTGTTTTCTTCTAGAAGCCATTTAAAACATTATATCATCTTAGTTGTAGCTGGATAATGTCTGCTACATTCCTAAACCCATATATTGACATCTTAACCCGAAATGCCATTATACCGAGAGAAGAGCTGGGACTCAGTTAAGATTGAATGTAGTCAAAACTGAACCTTCTTAATGAAACTACTTTTCTTATAAACCAAGAGGCTCCGAGCCTGCATCTGTCCTCTTGTGTGAAGACAGCCAGAAGAAAAGTCCTCTCTCTAGAACCAACCTTGTCAGTATCATGCTTTCAAATTTGGAAACCACAAGAAGCAGGTGTGAAAAAAACCCCAAAACAAACAAACAAACAAAAAAACAAAAAACAAGCAAGCGTGAGTAGTTCCAATTAATTTCTAGTTCTTATGTTTTCCCTTTTAAAGGTATTGTTTATTCTTTCAGAATTATATACATAAGTACAGTGCATTTTGATATAACCCACCCTTCATTGCTCTTCTGTAATTGCTATGCCACAACTGTTCCAACTTCACACACACTTTTTATGTTTATCTTTTACTTTTGTTTTTGAAAACGCATTCAGTTCACTTAGTGTTGTCTGTGTGCACAGGAGTATATGGCCATCTACTTGGCCATGGAGAGTATATTAGTCAGGGTTCTCTAGCAGTAGAAGTGATAGACTTAATTTTGTATTAAATGATGATTTATTAGACAGCCCTACAGGATGTGGTCCAGGGAGTCCAACACAGCTATTGTAAGACTCTTGTGAGCCTTAGCTTACCGGAGACTCCCTGAGTGAACCATGCAGAGACATGACTCGATGCATAAAGCAAGAGGAATTTTAATGATTCAATGTATTGGCGTTGTCCTACACCAAAGGTGGATGGTGACCCCTGGAAGCTCATTTGGTCAGTTTATATACATTTTAAGGGGTAAACTAGAGAAACAGTGACTAGGCACAATATGATTGGCAGAACAGTGTGACTTTTAAACTGATTGTTCTTTAGGGAATGAGGTGGCAATGACTTCCCTTGTCTGTAGGTGGCAAGAGTTGGTCCATCCAGCAGAATGTGTCCATGTGCTCTGGGCATTCCTCACCTTCAGTTGGGTTCCCTCCCCTGTGGTCTGAGGAATGTTAATCAGCCTCTCCCATCCGGCAAGTGTCCCATTTTTGATGTAATATTTTAAAGTGGTGGCACCCAATCTGCTTGTTATTAATCAACCACCATCTTCCCAACTATCATAGGCCTGAGGCCAAGAGTGGCATGACCTTTCCAAAGTTCCTGAGCTGACCTCTTCATTGAAATATGGCAAAATGTTGAGAATCCAAGAGTTGTTCACCCTACAAGACTAGATATCTGAGCAGTCCCAATCTAGCACTGGGGTATTCCCAGAGAACTACATTAGAAAGATTCATTCTATATTAGAAACCTGAAGAAGCTGGATTTAATTCCAGAAGCAACAAGATAGATAAACTTTTCAGAGAGGATGAGGGCAAGTAGGCAGAAAGCTAAATTTCCTCCTTCTGTGTCCTTTTATGTGTGGGCTGCCACTAAAAAGTATGACTCAGGTTTAAGATGAGTCTTTCTGCTTCAATTAATTTGATTAAGAAAATTCTTCACATGATTGCACAGCACGTTAGGCGTTATTGATTCCAGAGGTAGTCAAGTTGACCACTAAAATTAGCCACCACATATAGCCTGTCTGGGACTACCTCCCTGAAGAAAGGATTTTCTCTTCTCCAGCAGAAATCAATTGCCAAAAATTCCTGGGCTTAGGGTGCAACACCATGAGGACCTTCTACACGGTTTCCAGAAGTCTGGCTTGCTTGATCTTGTGCAGATCTTGTACATGCAGTTACAGCCACTGTTTCCATATGTGACAGTGCTATTGATTGTTCAGTTGTGAGTGTCACCGCTGGCTTTCGCAGTCTTTCTGTCTCCTCTTTCTTGATGATTTTTGAGCGTTGTGAGGAGGGGCTTGATATAACTTTCCTGTTTAGAGCGGCACACTACACATATTTGCTCTTCCTCTCTGCATGGTGAACAGGGGTCATTCTCTGCATTAATCACCATTTACTGAAAAAGAAGCTTCTTGAATGAGGATAGAGAGATACACTATGTATAAAGATAAAGACTTACTGTTTCCTTTAAGGAGAATGTGCTGGAAGACATTCAAGTACATATGCTTTGTTCCTTCAGTACCTCACTCTCTCTTTGTCTCCCACCTCAAAGTTTCATGTAGCCGTGTAGCCCAGGCTGTCTTGAATTTGCTATGTAACCTAGTATGACCTTAAACTTCTGATTGTTCTGCCTTGTGCTGTAGTTGCAGGCATACATCACCACACTGAGTTCAGTGGGGTCCTGAGAATTGAACTCAGTGTTTTCTGACTGTAAGCTAAGCACCTTACCTTCAGACTTCCATCTTCAGTTAGAAAAACACACAATTTCTAAAGTTTAGTGCTCTTCTTACCAGTGTTTAATACTGACAGATTAATGTGCTTCTTAGCCAGTGTCCGACACTGTACATTTTGAAAGGCAACTGTTCACAAAAGAGCCAAGTAACAGGAGCCCTTTCAATTCATAGTCATATTTTTCCTATTTGATAAAAATTGTCAGAAGCAAAGAAATCCTTGGCTTCAAAAAATATTGATCTGTCTATGCACCACTGCACCATAATGGTTCTCAATTCTCCTTTGTGGCTCATGAAAATCCTTTTCATGACTTTATGGCGTAATCTATCTGCAGCAAGGAGAGACCCCATTTAATTCTTCCTTTGTTCAGAAGGCAAATCAGTGTGAGCCAGGTAGAGTGGATTAAAGTAGAAATAATAATGATTTCAATATATGTTCATAAATATCTGAGTTGGCTTTAGGGACAGAGCCTTCCAAGTCTGAGAGTATTAGTGGCAATGATTCTATTTAAGCCCCAGTATACTTATATTAGGAGATATCACTTTTTTTTTTGTTCTCCAGGGTAGGGAAACACATGCAGAGCTTTAAGGACTTCTCCATGGCTACATGGAACAGCTATGGCAAAGCCAGCCCTAGTCTGAAGAAGCCTCTGCTGACTAGAGTCCTTATCTGAGGGCATTCATATTGAGTCGATATTTCACCCCTCTCGTGAAACTTTAAACTATTTTTTGCTAAAAGATTACATGTGTTCACTTTGTACTGAATAGCACATATTATATTGTCCTGCTTGTAAGCTTTTAATTTTTAATTTTATTTATTTATTCTGTGTGTGTGTGTGTGTGTGTGTGTGTGTGTGTGAGAGAGAGAGAGAGAGAGAGAGAGAGAGAGGAGAGATGCTGGTGGCATGTGTCTGCCATAATGTTTGCATGCAGGTCAGAGGTTAGCTGTGGAAATCAGTTATCACTTTCTACCATGTTATTTGTGGGGATTAAGCACAGGCCACCAGGCTTATGCAGAGCATTATACCAGCTCTTCTGACTATAGCTTTGAGTATTTGAACAAATTCATTGAGACCTTGATAAACTGAAGAAATGCAAGAAGCAGGAAGCACCTGTCCCTCAATGTTCTTTAAAAGTGGTAGAAACAATGTACTCTGACAACAAGGAGAACCGGTCATAAGATCTATCTGTAAAGCATTTTCTCAATTAGTGATCATTGAGGGAGGATACAGCTCATGGTGGGTGGTATGATCTCTGGGTTGGTGGTCCTCGGTCCTATTAGAAAGTAGACTGAGCAAGCCATGGAAAGCAAGCCAACAAAGTCCATGGGCTATGCATCAGCTCCTACCTCCAGGTTCCATTCCTGCTTGAGTTCCTGTCCTGAGTTCCTCCAGGGATAGACTGTGATCATAAAGTGTAAGCTGAATAAGCCCTTTCCTCCCCAACCCTGACTAGGACTCTTTTCCAGAGTTTAAAAATTCACTTAAAATCATAAGTTTGATACTGATTATTCTTGTTTTTGTTTCTGTACTATGAAAAGTTTTATAAACAAATAACTGCACACCACAGCCTCTGTAACAAAGTACAGCATGATTGCATTAACTGTGGCAATCCCATTCGACTCTGAATCCAGAATGAAGTCATTTTTCCATCTTCATAGAGAGGGTAATGATACTTCTAGCACATTTTTTTTACTTAGATTCTGTTGTAAATCAAAGTAACCATTTTCTTTCCTGGTCTATCAAGATGATGTTATTTTTCCAATTTTATAATGTGTTTTCTAATAAGAAGAGAGTATCTATGGTAATGTGCCTTGTCATTTAGAGACCTCTTTCATTTCATCTATTTTGTCTTTTTCCTTTTAGATCTAGTTACAAAGAAAGTAGCTTCATTGTTATATCTTAGTTCTTAATTGCTTTTTAGCAGTGATTTTCACCCAAGGCAAGGAGTAATTTCATAACCCAAGAGATTTTTAATAGCCAAAATTGGGAGATGTGAGGGCTAGGATAATAGCTCAGTCAGAAATGTGCTTGCCTTCAAAGCATGAGTACCTGAGATTGAGAACAAAATTACACACACACACACACACACACACACACACACACACACACACACACACGGATGTGGTGACACATACTTGATTCACCACATACTTGATATTCCAGTATTGGATAGCTGGAAACAGGCAGATTCCTAAAGCTCAATGAATAGACAACTTAACCCACAAGGTTAACCACAACTTAACCACAATATCAATGAGAGGCCTTGTCTCAAATAACAACATACATGGCATTAAGGAACAACCGCTGAACTTGTTCTGTGACTTGCACAAACATATACATGCACATGTACATAAATTAGCATCTGAACATAAATGTGCGTGTGCATGAGCATGTGTATGTGTACCAACACACACACACACACACACACACACACACACACACACGAGGATTTGAATGGAAACTCAGAAGGCTGAAGTCAGATATGGTGCTTTGACAAGTGCATCTACATTGCACAGCACAGCTCCTCCATCAAAAAATTATCTGACCCTGAATTAATGTGTCATCTCCAAGAATCTTGCCCTCAAGTTTTTATCCACTACATGCTATCTGAACAATGAGCAGGTGAAGTTTGACTTGTGGCTACGAGACTTAAGCAGTGATGAAGTGAATTTTATATTGATTGACAGTTATTTATTAAGGTAAAAAATTAATATGGGTACCTACAAAGGGTCAGAAGTATTAAAGTTAAAATAGTATTCTCTCAAGACAAACTTTGTTGCATTGCTCTGAAAAACCAGACATTTGCTTTGGATGGACACTGCAATAATATGATGAAATTTCTAACATTCTTCAAATGTTCTTGTCCCTCTTATATGTGTGTGTCTGTTTCTCTTTCCCTCTCTCTCCACCCTGTGTGTGTGTGTAGTCTTTGAAAAATCTCATTAAATTGTACACAGCAAGTGCAATACTATGCATTCCATTTTTCCCTCCATAAAATGCATTGACATTTTCTGATGAAGTAGAAAATTATGTAGTACAAAGTCTGTGCTGTGAAATCAGATTTGCATATGTGGTTAGTTGGTTCAGGAAATTATTCTGGATCATTGTTTATACAATGGGCATCAATGTGGATATTATATAGGATGTAAGTGTGTTATTATTTCTTCCTCAGAAAGGAAAGATACAAGCTTAGAGTGAGAGGAGTGTCTTTGTACTCCAATCCTGACCTTGTCAAGTTAGGTCCTTTGTTTTATTCCTGGTTCAAAGAGAAGTGTCAGTTAATAGACAAATCTCTGGGTTTTAGAGGGAGCTGATTAGGTAGGTAGAAACTTACTTTGGCTCTGACAGTCACAAACCAAGTTCCCACAATTTTGATGTAAATGGAATGAGTTATGGGTCTTGGAAATTATATTGAAAGTTGGCAGTGGATGAGTCTCTTAATTGTCATCCCAGAGATGTGTGACTTTTCACTACCAACCACATGATCTAACTCCGACCTTATATTCCTATGAATGATATTCAGAATAACAAGGGAATGGGTACACTTAGCCATATTTCTCAATGAAAGCAAATATCTCTCTGTTGTACCAAAGCTACTGAAGCTTTTGGTAAGAATAGAGGCATTACTGGGTGTCAATGGAGAATGCAGTTGGTATGGTTTCCTGTGATACCTATGGAAATGTTGGTCAAGGAATTCTAACTGTTGATAGGAACACACATGCATGGGCCTTGGTACACAGTCCAGGCCTTTTCTATGGCTTTGTGCTAGTTCTACTCTTGCTTCCTGTAGAATCTCTTATGTACTGTGTGGAAGCATCACTGGTCAATAAAAAGCTGATGGCCTATTATCTGAGGCAGAAAATAAGAGGTGGGAGTTCTGATAGGGAGAAATGAACTCTGGATAGAGTCAGGCCCATGAAGAGATTTACCCCAAACTCTGAGGAGACAGACACATGAAATGAAAGAGAGGGTCCCAGCCTTGTGGCACTCATAGAATAAATGGACTAAGTTAAGAGATAGTTGGGGAACAAGCCCAAGCTTATGGCCTAAGCATTCCCTTATAAAGAATTCATCTAAGAGTTGTTATTTCAGGAACAGGGACATGAGTGGAAAAGTCTGCAGTTACACTTCCAGCACAGATGGCCCTTTGAATTTGTGGAGAGTTTTCCCCAGAATTATGTTCATATTCCTTTGAGAGCATTCCTATTTCTTTTTTTTTTTCTCCAATGTTCAAGTTTCTTATGTAGACATTAGGAAAACTCTTTCTCTTCCAGAATTGTCTTCTTTCTTTTTATTTTGTGTTTTCCACAACTGGATCCTGAAACTTCATTCTGTAGACCAGCTCATCGGTCAAAAGCACAGTGCAAACTGTAAGTGTATCATCAGAAAATTCTAGTGCACACATCAAGGAAGTCAGAAAAAATTAAATACAGTCAGTAATTTATTTTATTTAACATAATGTCCACGTCTACTACTGTGTACCATTTTTACTACTGTTTGATTTCAGTTCCAGTGTGTTTATATTGGAAGAAGTTGTTATAAAATTGAATACATGAAAATGTATATTAAATGTCCTTTATTTCCTATTACCTACTGGAAGCTATTGATTTTACTTCCCGGGATTAGTTCCAAGCTTCTTCTAGATATTTGTACTATTTGTCCCCTATGTTAGGCAGGATCTGCCAGCATTTTACAATTTGTTTGGAGAAGCAGAAAGAATCTGAAAATAAATGTACATAAATTTAAAAAAAATCTAGCTTTCTTAAAGCTCTAGAATTTATAGAAATTGAAGAATAAGGGTCATACCAGTAATATTTGATGATAATTTATTGCCTTTATGTATAATTTGTATATATCATTTCAGAGTAAAATCTGAATGTTATTCTACTTTGGCTGTAATAGTTTTTTAACAAATAAATTAAACTCTTCATAAAAAGTCTATTGTATTGGTTGATGTAATCCCTTCACTTTGTTCTATTGTTTCACGACCACAGAGTGAAAGAAAATTATTACAGATAATGTTCCCCTGATGTTGACTATATGATGAGGTAAAAAGTATGCTTGTTTTATGAATTTCTTTCTGGTTATGCAGAATCAGGCAAGAAAAGGCTGATAATGCAGAATTGCTAAGTAACCTTGCTACTGGTGTGGACATTAGCCAAACAGAGTCATGGAGAAAGGTCTTCCAGGCAGTCTACAGGATGGGTGAAGTCTTCCACATAGTGGAAATTTACCAGCAGTTTGCATTATTATGATTGAATTGTGAATTGAAGAGAAAGAATGGCCACTGGGAGAAGTGAATCCAGAAATCCTAGAAGGGTTTGCTCATACAAGGTCGACCACCTTTTGAAGTGATATTTTCTCACTTTACCAGATAATATTCTGATATTTAAAACATGTTTGATAATTTTCTTCATCTTCATATCAGAAGACCATATAAATATCCCTCACTTAAATGTGAGAATCAGTTAGATACTTTTACTATAATATGATGGATATATAGGAGTCATTTTAAAGAAAATGATGTTGTCTTCACTGTGTTCATATTTTAATATAATCTTATTAAAATGATGAAATGATAAGAATATAAAAGATATAATAATTGACCATGCCAGCTTTAGAAACAGGTCAATGGAGGTGTGTTATATTTATGACGTAAATGCCAGGATTGTTTTGCTGATGTTCAATTTCAATTCTCTAAACTAAACAGCATTTTCCAGAAAAAGAAAGTGCAATGTAAACGCATTCTTGGAAAAAAAATCAGCATGTGTTTGGACTTTGTGGAAGGAATTTTTTATTATGATCAGAGCATGTGTGACACCTGCTCACTACTTGATATCCTTGGCCTTGATGCTAATTGCGTAGTCTCAGCTCATCGCTATGACAGGAAGGCAGTTACACAGAAAAGAGCACGCAGCACCTCCAGTGAGAACCATTGCTATGAAGCATTGATGAGCAACATTGCCAGAGAAAGCATCATAAGGCAGAGGAGTTACTTCCAGAATATCACTGACTCGGAACAGAAAATGGTGGCAAAGAGATTTGATCTATGGCCTCTACAATTGTCTTTGGAGGCCTGTAGAGTTTGCACGAGGTTAGTACACCAGGGACAGTGGAATCACTTGAAGAGCCTTGAGAAGGCAAAGTAGTAAAACATGGCTAAATAGGTAGAGGGGAAGAGACACCCAGAGACCCAGATCCCTGCTCCACTGATCTTGGAAACTAAGAAATATCTATAGTATAAATACAGAGGGCATATGAGCAGTCTATTTCTGGGTTATTTTGAGTACAGGTACCCAGTAATAAATGTGAAAGGGGGAGATAGTAATTATACATATGCATATAAGTCCATGTAAATCTATTAATTATGCACATATATAGCACACATGTTATATAAGTAACTTATTTATACATATATTGTATGTGCACCTATGTGCATATTAAGTGTGCACATACATATTATGCATATATGGATACAAATGGCTAAATTTGCCAATGTAGAGTGCAGCTGGAAGACTGAAGCACATAAAGACAGCAGTCTAAGTCTGAAAACCAAAAACATCTTCCTGCAAGAGCACATTCCATTGGCTGATCAAAAGATGGGTGAAGATTTAGAGGAAGAAGATACTTAAGGGGAAGGAAGTGCCAGAGGGATGTCCAGTGGGGATTTCAGAAGAAAAGTCTTAAAGAATGAAAAGCATGTTGCCAGTGGAAGCATCACCAACAATGTTGGACAGAGAGAAAAGTGTATGATAAATTGTCTGAGATAATGCACAGACATGCACATGTGCAAACCAAGACATGTGAGGAATACTTTTGCACATAGAACTGCCTTTACACAGAACTGACTCTAGGAAGGCAGGTGCAGAAAATTGTATAGTTTATTGAAGAAATCCTGTTATCAATGTATCTATTTGTTTACATTCCTATGTACCCACAAATCTTTCCTCAGAAATAGTAGATTGTATGAATGATTAAGATTGCACCTTTACAGTATAGTATGGTTGTACTTTACTGAGTAATTCTTATGAGTTTGAAAGCAACTTATATATACACTTTCTCTGGGCATTTTAGAATTTTAATCTTTATAAGAAATTCATTTTTCTTTAACTTCTGCCTTCCTCAGAAATAAAACCTTTCTGAACTAAATGTCAGCAGTTCTATTCATTTGTATAACCAGAAATTGGAGTAAGATCTTACTCCCTCACACGCATACTGTACTGAGAAGCAATTCTTTTCTAATGGGTCTAGTTGATTTTTCTGCAAGCACATGCTTAGTTTGAAGGGCATAGAGTCATTTTAGAGAATTCTACGTGGCCCTTTTGTGGTTGTAACTATGTAATAGCTAATATCCTGACCCCCATTTTTCAGAAGAAACTCTAGACACCTGGGGAATTAAATAATTTGCACAGTGCCTAGGAAACACAATGCATTGCCAGAAACTTATTGGGTCCCTATGGTGCTTAACTAAGCCTGGAATGAGTTGGACTTGGGGTATATGTAAGTCAAAGATAAGAGAGAAGATGTTTATTATACCCAGATCACACAAACTCTTTCCTTGCTACCAGGTATTCCTGCTATAGAGAAATGCTCACAAAAATGTTCACATGTTCACAGAAATCAGTTTGGAGAGTTAGTGACAAATGTCATTAGCACTAAGATTTCTCATATATTTGGGTTAATTCGTCATGTTGAGTATCAGCTAGAACAGAGCTTGAGTTCTTGAGTTCCTGCAAGGAAATAGATTCAACCTGTAAAGCTCGATAATTTGAAAATCATGGAACACAGTCTCATCATGATGTACTTGACACTCAGAGTTGTACCTTTCTAATGGTCCTTCCTGGAATAAAACCCAGATAACTGCTGAATCATGCTGGCACTCAAGTCTTTTCTCAGTCATTCCCCATTTTTAAGAAGAAATTACTATTCAATAAAAGAAGCATTATTTTTTTTAACTTACAGGCAATATTTAAATTTCATAAAGTTTTCTGAAGGTTTTATGTTCTTGATGAAATCAGTACCTGCAAGTAAAATCTTACCCTTCACACTTCAATTTCTGAGTAATAAGTACAAATGCAAAAATCTTCAAGTCATCACGAAGATCAACAAAAGTGGGTTCCATCATCTTTAACATTGCTCCAGAATAAACTGGTCCTTGAATATGAGACCTGGCCATAGGAGGTTATGAACAGAGTAGGCAGACAGTTACAGGATGACACAGAGTGGAATGCATAGTATCTCTAAGTGACAGAAGTGGTATTCTGGCCAGCAACAAAACCAAACAGACCCAATAAAGTAAAAAAACAGAGACAGACAGATACATAGTCTCTCTCTCTCTCTCTCTCTCTCTCTCTCTCTCTCTCTCTCTCTCTCATCTATATCTATCATCTATCTATCTATCTATCTTCTATCTATCTATCTATCTATCTATCTATCATCTATCTATCTATCATCTATCTATCTATCTATCTATCTATCTATCTATCTATCTATCTATCTATCTATCTATCCATCTATCATCCATCTATTATCTATCATCTATCATTTATCTATCTATCTATCTATCTATCTATCTATCTGTCTGTCTGTCTGTCTGTCTGTCTGTCTGTCTGTCTGTCTGTCTGTCAGTCCATCCATCTATCTATCTAATTTCATCCAAAGCAGAAAGAAGGTGCTTTATCTTAAGGCAGATCTCTAGAACCTGACTTTACAAACAGGGCTCCTGCACCCTAGGCATTGGGAAAATTGCTCCGGGAAAACCAGGCAAGGTTCCTAATGATGAGCCTGTGCATTCATCATTGTGCTATTTCCCCAGCAGATGGTTCAAAAGGGGCCATATCCAGCCATGTGTCAGATACACAAAATTAGCCCAAATGTGAACTTTTTCTGAGTTCTTAGGATTTTACTCTTTACTCCTCCTGTCTTGGAATGACTGCTTGTGAAGTCCTCGAATTTAAAATTACACATATAACATGATGCTCATAAGATAATGTTTAAGATGTGATAATATGTCACTTGTCCATATATTATTAAAAGACCATAGTTGTCACATCAGTCATTTAGATATTATACCACAATAAATTTCCATCAACCGTGCTTCATCATGAAGTAAATTTTACTTGTGTAGAATGGGCAGTTTGCAATGAGGATAACAAACAGATTTTAATCAGTTGTATTAACTGTATTAAAGTTTGTTCCCTTCATGCATACACCGAAGCACAACCTATGCTAGCTGCATAGTCCCATAGTAGAACAGGTCTATTGGGAATACAAACAGCCAGTGAAATTATACCAGAGATTCCACATCAAGGTGAGAGATCAGATCTTGGGTTCAGACTCCATCCTAGAGAACCTGACCTTAGGTTGAACTCTCTAGCACCAATTTCTGGGTTACTCCCCAGCAAACTTGACTCTAACACCAGTTTCCAGGTTACTCCCTAAAAACCCTCAACCTCCAGGTTAATATCCCAATCAGATGTGTGTCAGGCTAGAAACCCCCTTGATTTCTTGTCATTTCCTACACAACCTTGTCCTGCTGAGAGTTCGCCACTCCCCCAACGTTCTGTGTCAGAGATGGCAGTGTAACCCAAACTTAAGCATGAATAAAGACCTCAGTGCAATTATATTAGAATTAGCTTCTTGGTCTTTTTTTGGAATTCACAAAATAGGACACAACAAAGGGGAAAACCTGTGTGGAGCATTTTGAAGTTGAAAGTTCTATTGAAGGATTGGGGGTCTCTGATTGGATCAGGAGAGAAGCCAGAGAATCTCTCTCTCTTCTCTCTCTTCCTCTGTTTATCTGTCTGTCTGTCTGTCTCTCTTCCTTCTCTATGTCTCTGTCTCTTCATCTCTCTCATATTTTTCCATGCATGCTCTCTCTACCACTCTCCCACTTCCTGCCATGCTCTGTCTCTTTGTTTCTATTTTTTCACTCTCTTTTTGTCTCCATTTCTCCCCAGTGTGTTCCTCCCATTTCTGACTGTCCTCTGTTTCTTCTTTATCTTTTTTATCATCTCACTTCTCTGTCCACTTCTGCCTTCTCTCTCTTCTCAGATTCATAGCAAGAGGCCATGCCAGGGCACAGGGAAGTCATTTTTTTAATCTAAGAGAGGCTGCTTCAGCATCAAACCTTGTTAACACTCAGCCTTAGATTTGTAACCTCAATGGCAGCTGTTGAGCTGCCCATTCTGTGGTCTTTTGTGATGGCATCACAGAATGAAAATGACAGTCTTTTAAAAACAAATTAATTTCTAACTCTTCTCATTTTTGAAGTGATTTTCCAAAACTAGTTATTAATCCCTAATATAAATCTAAATATATGGCAATCACATTGCTATAGTAGTGTAGATGGTCCAGAAAGAGTCAGTGCGTGCTTTCTAACAAACAAAATGTTTAAAATAAGATTTAATGTGACCTGAGAAACTTGATTTAATCTCATCTTACAGGCAATATTAAAGAGGTTTAAAGTCATGAAACTCTTGAAGGCACATGGAGAATAACAGATGCAACAGGGAATTTAAAACTCCAGTCGGCTATGAGGACATAATGCACTTCCATCTTCCTGCTAAGTGTGATATGTACTAATGTCCAGTTCCCTGCCAGAGGGCTTAACTATGGAGCAAGTGAATTGAGGCAATTCTCTTATCACCCTCCCCAGTAGAATACAGAGCATTTGAATAAACAAGGTTATAAAAGTCAAGGCTTATTACACAGCAATCATCAAGGACAGCATCCCTCCTTGGTCTAAGTATCTCCGCCCAGCAGTGAGGCTAGTGATGACCTATGGTGGCTGGTAGCTGCTCTCATCCTCCTTTGAACACCACAAGACGTTTAGAGCACATCCTCCTGCCTCTGACTTTGACATCTCATCAATGTTTTGGATCAGGCATGTCCCTTACGACTCAAGAGGCAAAACCACTTTTGCAGCATGACCCCAAAATGTTGTCCACTGTATCTGGTCTATTAAGCACACAGCATCCCACAGGCGTTAACTCATTGACCTTGTACAACTGCTGGCCTAGCTTCAAGCTGCTGAGTTCCCTTAAGTGTCTGCTTGCCCTTCATTTGAAAACATTCAAGTTTAGATGAAAGCTCTGCAGATGCAGATATTTACCCTCTGAATTTGTACTCACATTGTTTTCTGGTTCCTAGAGTCTTTAAAGTTGTGTGTGTGTGTGTGTCTGTGTGTGTGTGTGTGTGTGTGTGTGTGTGTGTATGTGTGTGTGTGTGTTTGTTTATGCATGTGTACCATGTCACTATGTGAGAGTGAGTTGGTTGTCTTTTCCCATCATGTGGGTCCTGAAGATTAAAAAGTTCTTAGACTTGATGGCCCTTTTCTATTGAACCCTGTTCTCAGTTTTAAGATAGTTTATCCTGCTTTGGAGCGAAAGCAAACAAAGAAATGCAAATTCCAGGAGGTTTCTGTTGAGGAAACTTTCCCTCCAAGCCTACCGTGGAGAGAACTATACACTTTGGAGAAAGACATTCCAAGTGATTCCCCAGGTTTCTCACCCATAACACCCCACAAAGCTAAACAATTGCAGAACCAATCATGGAAATGTCTTCTCTTACTTGTTACACATGATTTTTGGAATCTCTCGGCATCTGTGTGTCCTGTGCTTTAGGCAGCTCCTCTCTACAGTCTGTGCCGAGTTCCCTTAGAATCAAGTGGTTCTCTGCTTCTCATTAAATTGAATCTGGTAAGTTTGAGTCCATGGTGTACAGAGCTTTTCATCCATAAATACAAAGAGAAAAGGGGCAATAGAAAAGTTACATTAATTGAGGGTCTCAGTAGGAGAAAGATGGCATATCCTTCTTCTTTAGCAGTAGAACTAATAGTAGCTATCAGAACCACGTGGGACAGCTGTGCCTATGATGTTATTGTAGTGAATGAATAGATGGTTAAGTGTTCAGAAATTTTACAGGGACTCCATTTTAGGCTTCCTGGAAGTGCGTCTGACATACATGTGGCCAATACTGAACATGGCTGTTTTCATGGATGGAAGATGGGGTCTGACTGGAAGAACTACACCTGTGTGTGTTGGGG
>JANHMN010000013.1:4311166-4397851 GCA_030674055.1 Rhabdomys pumilio | reverse complement strand
TACATATCTAATATTAAAGCAGTGAGTGTATAGAGCACATGTACATTTAAAGCTGAATTCCCTTCCATAGGTTGAGAGATATTTTCTTCTTTTGTAGATCAGCAGCATGTTGATGTTGTGAAGAGTAGCCAATTTGTTTTATTTTACCCAATTTCAGAGATCACTAACCTCAGCAAGATGAAGCAATTATTTCTTTCTTTATTTGGTGTTTTTAGAGACCATTAAGCTTATTTTGTCTGTGTTGTAAAACAAAGCAATTTTCTATTCAAGGTGTTGCCAAATCCCAAGAACTGGATTTCCATTAGAATGGATCCCATTTTCTAACGAGTCATACCTCAGCAAACCCAACTATATCTAGAAATTGGTCAAGCAGCTGGAGAGGAGTGCAGGAGAGGAACTCTGAGGAGTTAAGGATTATCATAGAGCCTTGGCTCTTTGTGTTAATGATTATACTAACTTACTTCTAAGTTTCAACTTAGAAAAATATAAATGAAGCAGAGAATAGAGAGAAAGATGACATGACTGAAATGGCCTTAGATTGTGCTTCCATTAGGAAACTATTGACAATCAGATTAAAATTAGATCATCAATAGGGTACAGTATATAGAGAGGGATGGAAGGTTAGTTGTTGAATGCTTGAGAAGTCCACAGCAAAGAGACAAGAAATGTCATGTAATTTTTAAAAGAGATCAAAGGGTTATGTATCCCTAAGAGGGAAAAATCAAGTAATAGGAAACAAGGGTATCAAAGAAAGGCAACAACATTAAATACAACAGAGATGTTCACATTAGCTTTGTAAAATGGACATCAGTGTTGGTTCTTGCCAATGGTATCAAAGGGAAGACATAGGGGTAATGGATCACCCTGCAAGGCATACCTATAATCCAAACAATTGTGATTTGCAGAAACTGAGGTGAGAGGGTTGGGAGTCTGGATTACACAGGAAGTTTCAGGGTAGCTACACAGTGGCACTGTCTTGAAGAAAGCAGAAAGAGGAGAATGAGGGAGAGGAGGAGGTGTAGGATGATGATAATGATATGAGAATCAGGTATTAGACAGAGCAAGTGATAGCATTATGGTATAGTCATTCATGAAAATTGCTCCAATATATTAAACAGTAGTTGAAAGTTGTCAACATGATTTTTCTTATCTAGGTCTGTGGCTCAATGTACGAGGTCACCAGAAGTTTGACTTTGGATTATATTTTTCCATGTTACTTATATGTACACTACGATGTTGACAATCAGTGTTTATCCCTCTTCCCATTAGGGGATATGTGAAAATTCCATAGTTCAGAACTATTGGTCTGTTCTTACTTTATCTTATCTATTCCTATTTACTAAATTATATAGTTCTCTCCTCATTTTTATTTCAACTATTTTTAATTTTTTATTTTATTTTTTATGTGTGTAGGTATTTTGGCAACATGCAGAATCTAGAAGCAGGTGTCAGATTCCTGAAAATTGAGTTACAGACAGTTGAAAACTGCCTTGTATGAGCTGCAAAAAGAACCCAAGTCTTCTGGAAGGAAGCCAGTGCTCTTAACCACTGAGCCATCTCTCCATCCCTTCACCACTTTTATATAAGCAAATATTTTTCTATTTGATATTTTCAGGAACTATTATTTAAATAACTTATGTTCACAAAATATTCCAAATAACACATCTTAATTTTTTATAGAAAATCTTAGCATATCTATAATTGTAAAAATGTGAAAACATTATTTGTAAAATGTAAATGTTGAAATCTCACTTTAAATTTTTACTATATTTTCTTATTCTACTATGTTTGAAATTCATTACCAGACTAGAAATAGTGAAAATATTGTAACAAATAAGAGAACTTATCCCTTAAACATGAAGGCCAAAGCCAAACACAGTGGCATCAATCTCTATTTCTAGGTGTCTCAGAGACTAAGGCAGGATAATCAGGATTTTAAGACCAGAATGCATACATGATAATTCTATATGAAAAACTAATAATGAAGTAATTTTCTAATAATAAAATCTATTTATTATTCATAATTCATAAAACAGTAAGTCTATTCTTCTTCTGCAAAGTTAAGGTTTTATGGCTAAAACAAAACAAAACATAAAAACAAAAAACAAAACCCCAACTAACCAAACAAATAACCAAACAACAGAAAACAAAAAGCAAAACCAACAAACACCAGCAAAACAAAACAAAACAAAAAACCCTCAACCCCCACCTGCCCAGCAAGCACATTGACAAAACTGTTCTTAGATGAGTATTCACATCCTGTTATGCCGCTCTATCCATGTCACTGGCCTACTTATCCAGGCTACACTCTGGCTCTGTTAATTTGCATTAACTCCAGTTTCTCTTCCAACACCCCAAGACTCCTACTCCAAGCCTTGGATAACAAAAATGATGAGTAGACCTAAGTGTGAGAAACTTTGTCTTGCGCAGTGATGGGCTTGGGTAAACATCTACAGCATTCATCAGTAAGATAAACATCAGTAGCTTCTGCAATACTTACACAAATTTCTTTCCAATCCTGGTCTCAGTGATGTCAACCTTGGAAGCTCAAAAATCAAATACCTGAGAGGTGTTTACACCATGGATGTTGGCAAGCTCCAATTATCAGTCTTTGTGGAAAGCTGGTTCATCAGTCTATCACTACTACTTTATAGCCCCCATTATCTGCCTACTGATCCCCACCTTCTCTTCCTCTGCTATGAATGCTGCCATTTTTTCCTCAAAATCTTCATTGTACCTCAGCTAAATGTACCCTATGCTGCCCTTTCCTTAACTCCTACTTCCCCCAAGTTACATTTGGTTTTGAGCAAAGTTTTAGGTTGCCTGCAAAAGTGAGTAGTGAGTAATTTTAATTACAAACGTATGTGACATTCCCAGTAAAAAGAGTGAGAAAATTATGCTGAAGTAAGTAACCATGTAAAAAATCGTGTCAGTAGTCCTTAAGGGAAAAGAAAGTACATAAATTCTGTAGACCATTGATAACACTGTCTCCCAAAGTGCTATGGGTTAAACCTTCAGATATCACTGTACTTGTTGACTAGAACTGAATAAGTTAGTGAACTAAAGATGGGTAGTGAGAACTGGATTAAACTTGGAGGTATTAGTATGAACCCTTAGTTAGCCCATTACAAATAGAGTTGGTTACATATAGATCCCGTATGCAGCCACTGACAGGAGCCTGATGTGAATGTCTCCTGAGAGGCTCTGCCAGAGCCTTTACTGATACAGATGTGGATACTTGCAGCCAACCTTTGGACTGAGTATGGGGATCCCAATGGAGGAGTTAGGGAAGGACTGAAGGAACTGAAGGGGTTTGCAACCCCATAGGAAAAACAACAATGTCAACCAACCAGACACCACAGAGCTCCCAGGGACTAAACCACCAATCAAAAAATACACATGGGGGGACCCATGGCTCCAGCTGCATATGTAGCAAAGAAAAGCCTTATCTAGTATCAATGGGAGGGGAGGACTTTGGCCTGTTAAAGCTTGATGCCCCAGTGTAGGTGAATGCTAGGGTGGGTGAGCACCCTGATAGAAGCAGGGAGAGAGGGAGGGAATGGGGGTTTGCAGAAAGTAACTGGGAAATAGATAACATTTAAAATGTAAACAAATAAAATTACCAATAAAAAATTGAAAAAATGGTACATGTATATATTTATGTATACAAATAATACCATGTGCATCTTTTGCTTTCTCAACTCAGAAGACCTAGCATCAGGGAACACATATATCCAATGGATTTTAAGCTCTCACATAATTCTTGTATATAGTAAGAAACTGATTTTAAAAATACTGTAGTGTGGATAGGTCAAAAGGACATACTCATGATCTGGGGAAGATTACAATAGCTACAATGGGAAGAGTTGGTACAGAAAATTCCAGTAGTGTTAGACCATAACCCAAGCACAAAATAGATATTCATATGCCCATGATGTTATAAATGATTGAATAAGGAGGACAGACAACCTCCCCTGCAGTAGATCTATAAATAATTTACACAGAAAAATGTTCTCAAGCAGATAGAGGAGAAGGCTTCAGTCTCTAACTTGGGCATTGCAGAAGGATATCTTTCTGGAAAGTGCAGAATAGGGAGGATGGGGTAGTTAACATCTGTTCCATGAACAAACCACTGCCAAAGAGATACAATGAATGTCAGAATATCAGGTTGATACAATGTACACTTTAAAATGTGTTAGAAACTTCAGTAGTGAGAAAAGAAGAGGCAGGGTCCAGTTGGCAAAGTGCTTGCTGGGTAATCAAGCACTGGAACACAGCACCCAGTATTTCGGATACAGAAACAGAGGATCCTTGGTGCTCAGTGGTCAGTCCATCTCACAAATCAGTGAGCTACACATTCAGTGAGGGACCCTGTCTCACTAACGTATGATAAAGAGTCATTGAGAAAGATAGCTGTCATCAACACCTAGTCTTCACATGCATGTACAAACATATGCATTCATACCTCTTTCACATGCACATGGGCACACACGTCATATTAAGTAGACGCAAGTCTTGTGATCATATGGAATGATGCATAATCACTCACACTCTTGTTTTACAATGATCCTCAACCAGTTAGAAATTGAAAATTATTTCAGTTTGATTAAAAAAAATTATAAAAACCCTACACTTAAAATTATACTGAATAATGAAGCCCAGAAAAAAAAAAACAACTAAAATGAAAAAAGGACAAGGTGACTGAAAGAAATTAATCTCTATTTATATAGAACACTCCAAGGAATTTACAGAAAATAAAATTCTACAGCTAATAAAGGAATTCAGAAAGGCTGAAGGACACAAGGTCAAGAAACAAACATCAATCACACTTCTGTGTCCCAGTAATGAATCCACGAACAACAAAAGCAAATGCACAATAGCACTTGGCAACCACCAAAGAAAGTGAAGGATTTTCTAGCAATATGTGTAAGTCTGCATGAAGGAGACTATAGTAAAAATGCTGAAAGACATTAAGCAGTGTTGTAGTTGTTGAGGGATACATTGTTTTCACATATCAGATGACTCGACACATTTGTACGTTTTATTTTCTTCAGTGTGATCGAATAGTAAAATACTGATTGTTCCACAATGACCAACATTTTCAAAGTACTTCCTGCCAAAATCTCCTCATATCATTTTATAGATACAGACAAGGTTAGCTATAAGACATCTAATGTAGTCATGACAAAAATGAAAATAGTGAGAGAAGCTCTTCTTTATAAGGCCCCATTACAGCAACTGAAACCCTGGTTCCATGGATGAGAGGTGAGCAAACTGATCGAACAGAATAGGGTCCAGAAAAAGTCTCACATAACGTGACCCAATAAGTTTTGCGAAAGTCAAAACATATTGATTTGTAGGTGGAGAAGTTCTAGCCCCATTCCTTTACATGAAAAAAAAATCTAGTTTTCTCAACACCATTTTTAAAGGTGTTGCGTTTTTTCCAATGTGTGTTTGCATTGTGGTGCCATAGTGGTGAGACTGTTTAAGAGGTAACCAATTGCCTTCTTGATTAAAGTATTTCCGATTGCCCCACATGAAGGAATTTATGTGAGCCTGGTATTGAAATCATGGTAAAAACCTACAGCCTTGGAAGCTAAAGGCATATGCCTCACTGAAGAACTTCTTATGTTTTCTAATTTGTCATTCTTTCAAATAATTTTCTAAACATTTATGCTTACATTTATAGATTTGTACTGTTTCCAACCTTGGTCATAGAAGCTTCCTACTGCAATGTCTACTGGCCAATGCAGAGACACCTGTCCAAAGTGCTTAGGAAAGTGAGTACTTAGTTATGGATGAAGCGCTTAGGGGAAATTGTGGAAGAGGTGACAGCAAGAATGTTAGAGTTGAAGAACGGTGATGAGTGGTGAGAAATTCTGTCCTCTGGATATGACATAGCCATTGTACATAAAAATTCACAGGTGGTGAGTTTGTGTTCCCAAGACCTGCAGAAGATCAAGATAGAGTCTGGCCAATGGTAGGTTCTGCACTGTGTAACCGCATATTGATGTGTAATGGGCAACACCAATTTGACTCAGTGGGTAAAAATATAGATGCATAAATACACTGTAAAAGGACCTTGAGAGGGTGATGTAGTGGAAAGTCATGGAGGAAGAGAGAGAGTAGAGTTTGGGGTGGGATATTTTAAAGGTACATAAACAGATGAGTGAAATTTTCATAGAATGATTAAAAGTAAACTATTAAAAGGTTGTGTTCTCTCTACTTTTCTGAATAAATAGAGAGGCTATTCTCTTTTTTGTTCTTTGCCCGATGGTATTGCTCATTTTCTATCATAAGGATACAAAAAAGGCCTTGCCACCTACCAGCAGCTCCTACACAGTCCTATTTCTTCTGCTGCAAAATCCAATGATTCTGAATTATTAATAATTTCTTAAATGGACTTTTTGAGAACCCAAATCAGCACAATATCACTGTTCTCCCTGGAGCTGATATTTGAAATAATCACCCACCTAAGTCATGACCAAAGCCACTGGACAAACAGCTGAACTGGGCTTGGCAAAGGAGGATGTGACCATCATTACTTTTCTCAGCACAGTGCTGAGTGTGCTTTCTCTCCTCTCTGTGATAAATTGGCAGTTGGTACTTGGAGATTTCTCCATACTTTGTGAGATTTTTGTAACTCTCACATATTGTGACTGAACATCCTGAAAAATTTCATAAGGCCATGTGCCCAACTTTTGGTTTTGTTGTAATTGTGGTCAAAATTTTTGGACCATTGTGTGGCTTAGAAGTAAATAGAAGTAAAGGCTTTCAATGTTTTATTCCAATCTATCTTGGTTCCTAAATTATATTGACAGCACTTTACATTTCCAACATACATAGATACACACACACACACACACACACACACACACACACACACACACACACAATTTTACAGAAATCTCAGGAAAATATGTCACTTATTCTTAGTAAATTTGACATGTAGATATTTTTGTCCTCCATTTATAAGTATGGAAGTGGAAATTCTGAGTAATTACTATGCTAGTGAGAAAGAGAGCGTGACTTGAATTCTAGGTACTCTGATGCCAAATGGAATGCCCTTCCCCTGACATTTGCAGTTGCCTGAGTGAACAAAGTCTTCTTCAGTGAAGAGGTTAGTGGAGCCCTTAACGCCTCCAGTCATGTGGGTGCAAGCCCTCAGAGCCTTCACTGAGATCTCAGTGTTGCCATTCATAGCCTCTGTACCCCATGGTCCTCTATGCTTAAGTGCTTCACTTACAGAGTCCAGTGTTTCCTTAAACTTCTCTATTGGCATATGGACATGGAAAGCACTGTTTTAATCTGTTGCTTAGGATAGTGAATACTGGGGTAAGTACTTTAAAAGACAGAATCTGCTCTAAGCATGTAAGAACTCAGCATAGGCTCACTTAATGGAAGGACAAGTGGATGGAGCTTTGAGGTATGTAACCTTGAGTAGCAAATGAGTATTCATTTTAAAACACACACTCTGGTACTCTCTGGCTTACAAGTTGGACAAATTTCCCAGAATTTCCACTTCCATACTTGTAAATGAAGGATAAAAATATCTAGGTAATTTACTAAGAATAAGTGACATTTGGTAGAAAAATACAAAGCATGTTGCTCTCAGTACTCTGTGAGAAATGGTGATGCTTTTCTTCATCTGTTTACTTATTCAAATTTGGCCTCTTTATTATTGATCTATTTATATTCATTTCTGGGAATCAGATACTTATCTACTAACGATGACATTCTCAAGAGGAAAGACCAATCATTCTTCTCTGTGTAGGATTTATACACATCACATGGGCATGTTTCTAACAACTGAGATGCTAGTTTATACTTACCTAAAAACCGATGTGTGTGTAGATTTCATTTAAGTGAGAAGAATCCAAAGAGTCTGAAGAAGCACAATAATAGTTTCTGCTATCAGTTTCCTAAACAAGGGAATTGTACACCTTGTGCTTTCCTTCCCCAGGGAGGTTTTTCCACCCCATACTGCTAAATTTCATGGAATAAATGTTCGTGACTAGACAGATTATGGGGAAAAGCATATAACACCTTTAGCACACATTTACAGAACACGAGAGAAGTCATAAATAAATGAAAACCTAATGAAAGAGAAACCTCTGTGGAGTTCTGCTTGATGAATTTGTCATTGCATGTGGAGTAGGTGTATGAAAGGAAGTCTGTGATTGCAGAAGCAGAAAGAAGAAGACTCCGCCATGAAGCCTGGCCCCGCCCCAAACAGGACAAGCATAATTCTCTTCTGTCTATACAACTCTACCTTAAACATTGGATAAATATTACGAAAGGATTCATTGGATTAAACAACATATATGCTGTAGAGTACAATGGTTGTCTTCACACAGGAGAGGCTGAGAAAAAGTGCTCAGCCCACAAGACAATGGACCCAGTTTGTGACTAAAAGCCATGGGTAAACCTATCTTTCTTCCATGTTGGAAGGCTAAAGAAGCTGGATTCTGGCATCACAGAGGCACAGCAGCATCGTCAGCAACAGTGTGAAACCACCGACCAGCGAGAAATGAAGGCAAGCAGGTCAAAGAGCACTGCTTTGTTTTGCATCTGTTTTATATGTGAGCTGCCACTGGAAAGTATCTACAGAAATACGTCTTTTTATTACATTTCCCTAACAGTTCCAGGTTTATAGATTTATATAGTGACTTTGATTCTAATCTATAACTTCATACATTAGTTTTCATGTTAAACATATTTAAATGTATTTTTTTATGTAAAAAGTTTGTCCTGATGTGGCAAGAGTTCATTAATTTTTTTTTCATTTATTTTTTCCTGCTCTATTGCCTTCTTCGTACCTCTTAGAGTCTTGCTTTTAAAAATAGCTTAAGGGGTTTTTGTTGTTGTTGTTGTTGTTGTTGTTCATGTTTGCACTGGAGGCTCCTGACTTGACTGTAATGAGCTTGGCTGTGTCAGCTGCATAGGCTTATATTGGCTGTGTTTATGCTATTTCATTCTTTATTCATGCAAATGTTTTGTGGAAGACACATTTGAACCTTCACTGTCTTATAAAAATTTCTGTAAAGTATCTGGAGAAGATACTTCTTCTAGAGAAAGAGCTTGCCTGCATCTCAGTTTTCTTTCATTTGTAACAGTAAAACTTGTTAAGTTCTTAATGTTTTCAGACTTATTGCTCTAATTCCTATCTCCTTGATTATTGATATGCTATCATGACCTGTTAACCTTTGTATCATTGAATTTTTGATGATGCATTTGAATTCATAATATTAATAATAAAATATTAAACTTTTCTTCCTGGCAGGCACCATGGTAGATTCTAGGCATTTATAAAGAAGCCTATAATAAAGTTTGGAATAAAATTTCAAGTAGGGATGGCTAACCAATAACAAGAGTTAAGCCCAAGAAAGTTGGCTGTGGGATAAGGCTGGAACATTTCACATGCATTATTTCAGAGAAGAATGAAAAGAAACAGCTTGAAGTAGAATTTTAAATACAATCTATTACCCTGGTCATAGTACCGTATTTCAGTCAATCAGGTTTAATCCTGTTATTTCAAAACATTTCATTATTTTTATGCTACAGTAAGTCTTTAAATACATTTTCATGGATGATTTCATTTTTTATGAGGCCTGTTTAATGATCCTAATATGATATAAAACAACTTTAGGTATGTGGATACTTAAAGAGAATGCTCCTTTATGGAATTTGATTTTGGCTTCTCTAACTTGGTTAGCAGCAGACATGAAGGAGGCAGTTGTGGCGGAGAGCTAGTGGGAAGTCTGAAAGGGGTGACCTGGGCTTTCTCTTTTACTGAGCCTTGAGTTTCCATTCTTGAGCAGAGAAAAACTGAATATCTCCCACAGTTTTCATCAAAACAAAAATAATGCAAATGGCTGACACAATGATTTTAAATTTAGTATGGATCCATTTCACTCTGTTGCTTAAAGCCCTCAGTATGTAGTCATTTGAGTTGAAATGCATTTATTGCATTTATAAATTAGGAAAATTAACTCTTCTCCTAGCTGCATACACAGTCAGATTCTTTTTCAGTCCCTTTGCCTTCCTTTATTACATGGTACCCCACTATCCCACTGCCAATAACAGCTCCTGCCATATTGTCCTCTGGGCTTCACCCAACATGCTGGCTCTGTATTCTGTCTTCACATGTTGTACTGTGAATCAGCTCTGAACAGGCCTCCTTTATGGCCACGCATTGAAATCTCTATTACTGTATTGTGGCATTTTTCTAATTGAGGCTTCCTACTCTCTGATGACACTAAGTTGTGTCAAGTTGACATAAAATAGCCATCAAGCAGATATTTTCTTTTTGGCCCTCAACATGTACACTCCTGGGAATTGAGGGTACAGATCTTCTGTCCTAGGGGCTATGAGAAATCTCCCATAACCATTTGGTTGGTGTCTCCTGCACTGACAGCGCACACAAGTCTCACACAACTAGAAACTATTTGTCTGTAGTTATATACTGAGGATGGCAAGGCTCTATTCATACCCATGGAAGTTTTACCACATTTTTGTGTGCATGTTCCTGTGTATGAGTGCATATACACATATATGTGCATGCATGTGGAGACCATGCTTTGGCATCAGTTGTCTTTCTTTGGTTTTTTTTCTCCTTATATTTTGAGATAGGGCCTCTTACTGAACCTGGGGATTTTTCTGTTTGGCTAGATTGGTTGTCAGCAATGTCTGTCTGTTCTTCCTCGGTGATGGGACTACAGGTGTGTTCTATCTACTAAACATATATTTGACATAGATGGCTGGGATCTAACTCAAGTCCTCATGCTTATGAAACAAGTCCTTTGTTAAGTGACTCATCTCTCATCCCTAGACTATGTCCCTAGTTTTATTTTACCATAGCCTAAGACAAATAACAGAAAAGACAAATAACAGAAAAGACAAATAACATCACCATTTAGATTCAAAGTCGATTGTTTCAAGTAGCAAAGACCATGCAATGTTGTCTTTCTTTCTGACAACAACTCCACTGATAGCTTGCTTGCCTGTCATGGCATTACTTGAAAAATCGGCCCTAAGCTTTAGCAGAACAGTGTTTCCAGCCACTGATTTTAGCATATATATATATTTTTAAAATAAAGACAGCTTAGCCTTCCCTGGCTTTATGGTTACCTTATAATCCTGAATTCAGAGTGTGTCATAGAAACTGATAGAAAGACAATGCCTGAGTGACAGCAGACATACACATTTCAATTCTCTGAACTGTGTGATAAGTCAATGACATCTTACGAGTGATGAACTGTGTTTGTAAACATGTCCATAGTAGATTCTGTAATAATGCATTGAATTGTGGAGTATATTCACGAATGTCCAAAAGCCCAATGGAATTTCCCAACACATCTCATATGTAATTATATGTCCATTCTCCTCTGACTCACGTATTAAGGATCAGGATGGCAGATAACTAGGCAGTGCTGAATCATTTACAGAACTCCAAAAAAGTTTATGTCTCGTGTTATTTTATCAGTATAGTCAAGTCTGTGACATAAATTTGATACAAATATGTCTGGTCTCCCTAAAATCTAAATAGCATGAAAGTATTTAGAGATCTTAGGAGAATCAGATGTGTTCAACAAGACAGCATCCCCACTGGGGTGTAGAAATATTCATCTTCTCCATGAATCTTGCTCGATTTTATCCCTCAAGGATATATTGCCTTATAATCATATCCCACCAGCTCATCAAAAATCTAAAATCTGGGTATAAATCATGGATTTGATTCTAACATATTTTTCAGTGCTCTATCACCTTTTGCTAAATTATGATGACAAATTATCATTATTAATGTTATTTTGTACATTAAAGTGCTATTTTAAGACATCGTATCAACATTGCCTTACTTGGCTAAGTTGTTATCTATGGATGAACATTTATTTAGAGGAGGGAAATACAACAGATAGTGAATAAAGGAGAAGCTATCTGCTGTGCAGAGACTGTAAATCAGATGTCCTAACATCCCTGGCACCCCAAACACACTGTTTACAGAGCTTTCCTTCACATTCCACATCTCTGTGACTCAAAAGTACTCAGACTTTCTGGTGCCAATGAATTTTCCACTGATCCATAAACAAATTATTCATCTCCAAGTTTTTGGCATGCCTAGTTTCTTTCTAACTCTTTCTTCATAACAGGAAGTGGCAAGGAAAATGTTAAGTCAAAACTTTCCACATTACAAGAAAGCAAGAAGGCCGCTGTAGGCTGAAGCACACAGGGCAAGAGGGTAGAGAGAAGACAGAAGAGAGGAAAAGGAATGTGAAGGAGGATTGAGGGCACAGGAAGAGAGCAGGGGTGGGAAAAACATGAAGAGAAATGATTAAAAGAAATTTTGTTTGAAAGATTAAACGAAACATGATTCTTTGTATTCTAATAAAATTTTAGTTTTTTTAAAAACTACAGGGCATTATTTTTTAATTTAGTTCTATGAAAATTTAATATATGTGCATAGTATATGCTGATGACTCTCTGTTCTTACCTTCTCTTCCCTCTCTTCCATTACCATCATCTCTCCTGCTGCCTCTCACATCCCTTTTCCAGGTTCATGACTTCTGGTTTTGTTTTGGGACAAAAATGTTATGGATGAAAAGTATTTTAGATATAGTTCAGTTAACTTTTCTTACAAGGTGTAAAAAAAAAAAACTTCTACATTAAACTTGTTGCTTGGATTTTTTAATCTCTTTATACATTTGTACAGAAATGCATTATATCATTTGGCTTTCTGGAATATTCTTTTTAGTGAACAAACATGCAGTGATCTTGTGTTGTTATAGTTTTGAGAAGATGTAACACAGGAGTTACCACACATGCTCTAGGACCGTGATTGAACCTGCATATAACTGGCTGTGTGACCATAATCAATCTATGAAACCCTTCTATTTGTTTCAGTTTTCAGATCTGTAAGTGGATATAAAGTCACAACAATAACTTACATGCTAGACACATTAACAAACATGATGGACTTAGGATATCACCTACATTAAAAAATCAATGTTTTATGTATACATCTTCAATATTTTATAAAGTTTAGCACATTTGCATCAAAATATAACCCAAAGCAGTATTATAAACTATGCAAATAACACAAAATTTAAAAGCAAAGCTACAGTATAAGCATTGGCATACACCCTGAGTTTCTTTGCCCCTGCTTTAAGCAATACACTTTCCTCAGTTCAATGATAAATCAGCTGTTGCTTTGGGTTGCAAAAAATTGTTTGGGTTCACTAGGTATTGATGAAGTATTGATGTTCAGCGGATGCCTCAGGTATTGGGAGCAGTTCTGATGAATCTTTGCATAGCAGATGGATATTTACACGATGAAGAAGGTTGGACAGCTTGGACCCAGCCCATCTGCTGAGAAGTGTAGCCAACATCCACTGTATCTTTACTGAGTCCTAAGATGTTCCTAGGACCCTACAGTTAGTCTTGAAGGGTGGTGTCAATTTGGGGCTTTCGTGGTTGCAATCTGAATACTCCCTTAGTAGTTTTACTGAGCATATATTGCATCTCACCTTGTCAATATTCTGGAGGTTGTGGTTTCAGAGGCAGGGCAGCAGTCCAACATTACTGTTTGGCAATCTTGGTGTTTTCTTTCCAGTCCCTGCCGCAGAAACAGGTTTATGTTGGTTTAGTCTTAAAGGGACAGACAGCATGCCAAGAAAAAGGCAGTCTTTGCTTCCTTCTGAGATGGTTTATAAACAAGGGCAAATATTTTCTTCATTCATCACAAGATCTTTTGGGTGGAATTAGGACAGGTGCAACACCCTTGCTAGAGTCATGGGCATGAGGGAAATGGTGTGATTCTCCTCTATGCTGCCAATATTTGCTGCTGGCATTGGGGATCTACCTCAGGATTGTCTAACATTGTGTTTTCTTCTGGGAATAGACGGAAGAACAAAATTCAATATACATAAAATCACAAATAGTAAAACAATAGGCAACGACAGTATTCCTATAATCAACAGCTCATCTTGTATACTTACATAAAATCACAAATAATAAAACAATAGACAACGAAAGTATTCCTATAATCAACAGCTCATCTTGTATAATTCATAACAACATCTCATTTGTATTTGCTTAATGGAAATGCAAATGTTCTATTTCAGTGAACTTCATACAATTTATGTTTCAGGGTAGAAAATTGCTGTATCATTACAAACTCTGTAAACCAGAATTGGACTATTTTTAAGCTGTTTAAAACCATATAAAAATGTTCCACAAACATTTGGACTTGCATTACTGTGCAGACCCATCATCCTTCTCGATGATGTCTTACCCTCCAGCCTCAAAGTGCAAAAATTCCAGTTGTTTCCAACATCTCTGTACATTTTATTGCCTGTTTTTAACTTCCAAACTACACTTCATTAGAGTATATGGATAATATTCAGTGCTGTCACATCTTATCAAGACCTAATGAAGCTCTTCCAGAAGTAATTTTAGGATCTGGTGGCTCTCTGCATTTCTGTGTAGCAGTGTTGACTTCTGTCATCACCAGCCCTAGCTGTTTCTCTTTTTCAGGTTTCATGCTGACTGTCACCACCAGTCAGGCCCTCTAAGGTCCCGTGCTCATACCTCACAAGTACCTGCTCAGGTCAGCCTCCTCGAGTTCAAGTCTCATCCTGCCTGATGAGCAGTGCAGACAGGTCGAAGGGACAGTCTTTCACTCTTGACACTTCCATTTTCTGTTTAAGAACTTATTGCCTTTGGAGAATGAGTTCAACACAATGAGGATAGCTAAGCACATTCTTGGGGCTTTAAGGTCTTAAGTTTTCTATTGCGTATTGATTTGCTTCTGGATGATGATAACAGCAGTGGCCTCACTAACAATAGTGCTCTCAGCATCATGGGTGGCAAAGTGCTTAGGATCAATGGATGTCCTCCTGTTGGAAGTGTTCAAGTGTTAGCAAAGTGTTTTACCTTTATTTTCATATAGATGGTGTGTGTGTGTGTGTGTGTGTGTGTGTGTGTGTGTGTGTGTGTGTGATGTCCTGCACCAGCTCACATATTTAAATGCTTGTTCTATGATTGGTATCATTGGGGTGAGTTGTGCTTCTCTCTATTCTTGTGTGTGGATGAAATATGAACATTCAGCTTTCTGCTCTTACCATCATGCCTTCTCTGTATGTTGCTATATCTTTCCCCATCTACTGAACCCTATCTCTCTGGAACAATGAGCTGAAATGAATCTCCCTTTTTTTTTCTAAGTTGTTTTGGTTGTGGTATTTTACCAAAGCAAGGGACAATAACTTACTGAAACTGTGTGTATGTGTGTGTGTGTGAGCACACGTGCATGCGCGTGTGGTGTTACACTCTATGTATCAAATCTAGTGCCTCAAAATAACTAGCCAAATATTTTACCATAGAGTTTTACTACGAGTTCCGGTTCTAACTCTTAATAATTATCTATTTCAAAAAGCACCACTCTGTTCTTGAAAAGAAAAAAACTATAATGTGATTTTTAGAACTAGTAGGACCATGGGAGGATTTGGGGGTGAGGGAGGGATTCGAGGGAGGGTATCTGGGAAGTTCTGGAGAAAAGAATGGGAAGGGTAAGTAATGTAATTCTAATTTAAAATGTATGAAAAGTATTCTAAACCTAATAAGTATTTCTATAAACTTCCTCTTCTTCTTACCTTTGTCTACCAAGTTGTGGGAGAAGTCTGCAGTTCACTGGCATATTTCAAAAATTACACATTGGAACATGCAATCCAGAAATTTTATGTGCCTTGTAAATGTGAACTGCAAATCAATTAAGTTATTTAAAGCAAGGATAAAGAGAGCCTTTCAGAATACTGACAGAGTGAGTCACAGACTCATTCCCCTGCTGTGTTTATATCATAGAGGAACAAGTGATATTTCAGCGTGTTAGTTCATATTAAAGATTTTTATAAACCACGAGGTAAAAATCAATTATTACACATATACCATTAATACACTCCACATATTTCTATGACTTAACGCTTTCTTTTAAGTTCCTCATGATTGTGATTTCTTAAATTTCTTACAACTCCATCCTTACCAGTATATACTTGTTATTCATGCTAGATGAATACCCTTAAGAGACTTTGAATTCTATCAGAAAGCTCAGAAAAGATTAAAAATAATCACAAATCTTAACACAGTCATTTGAAAGGGCTAAATTTAAGAAGTTAGATTAATTGTGACAAAATGCCGAAACACTTCTGTTGTTTCATTTTTGTTGCTGTCTTCAGTCACACCAGAAGAAATACCCAACAAAGTGGAGAGAGAACCTGTAGGGACCATATCCAGAGGTTAGACAAGGACTCTGGTTGAGGGATGAGGCCACCCCACTCATCTCCAAATTTTTAACCCAGAATTGCTCCTGTCTAAAGGTAATATGGGAAGAAAGTGTGGAGCAGAGACTGAAGGAAAGGCCATCCAGAGACTGTCCCACCTGGGGATCCATTCCATATACAGACACCAAACTCAGACACTATTGCTGATGCCAAAAGGTATTTACTGACAGATTAAGAGAGTCTGATATCACTGTCTCCTGAGAGGATCTGCGTGAGCCTGACAAATACATATGTGGATACTCACAGCTAACCATTGGACTGAGCACAGGGTCTCCAGTGGAGGAGTTAGAGAAAAGATTGAAGGAGCTGAAGGGGTTTGCAACCCCATAGGAAGAACAATAATATCAACCAACCAGACCCACAGAGCTCCCAGGGACTAAACCACCAACCAAAGAGAATATATGGAAGGACCCAGGACTCCAGATGCATATATAGCAGAGGATGGCCTTATCTGGCATCAGTGGGAGGAAAGGCCCTTAGTTCTGTGAAGGCTTGATGTCCCAATGTAGAGGGGTGCTAGGGTGGTGAACTGGGAGTAGGTGGGTGGAGGAGCACCCTTATAGAAGCAGGGGAAAGGGGAAACATGGGATAGGGGGTTTACAGAGGGGAAACTGGGAAGGGGGATAACATTTGAAATGTAAATAAATAAAACAAATGTAAAATAAATAAAACCAATAAAAAATACTGAAACACACCTATATCAGTCAGGGGGAAAGGAAAAAACTTGATTGTTCTAGCCTGTGTATTATTACTCTTGAATAAATAGCCTTGATATTTAGATTTTGGAAAGTTCAAAGCTTGTGTGCTGTTACAAGCCAATTGGATGTTGTGGTGGTTTGAATAAAATGGTCCCCATAGGCTCACAGGGAGTGGCACTATAGGGAGGTAGGGCCTTGTTGCAGTAGCTGTTGTCTTGCTGGAGTAGCTGTGGTCTTGCTGGAGTAGGTCTGGTCTTGTTGGAGTAGGTGCAGTCTTCTTGGAGAAAGTGTGTCAGTGGGGGTGGATTTTGAGGTTTCAGATGCTCAAGAAAGTCTATTGTCACATTCTCTTCCTGCTGCCAGCTGATCTAGATGCAGATCTGCTGGCCTCTCTAGCACCAGACCTGCTTGCATGCCACCACACTTCAAGCCATGATGATACTGGACTAACCCTGAACTTGTAAGCCAGTTCTAATCAAATTATTTTCTTTATAAGAGTTGATGGGGCCATGGTAACTGTTCACAGAAACAGAAATCCTAACTAAGACATAGAGGGAAACATGTCATTAAACATTCCAGACGTTTTTTCACATTCATGACAGACTTAGTAAAAGGTCCTCTGCTTCCCTATAGTCACAGATAAAGTATCCTTCTGGTCTCCTTCGATTCATTTAGAAGGTGTTTCTGCTGCTAACTGATCAGGTCCATTGGAAACATTTCTAAGACGATAATTGTTGCATCTAAAACCAGAGATGAATCTGAGCATCCGTGAATCCGAGAAGAGCCAGAGAGGTATCCATCTACACAACGATTGCAGTGGCTAGAAATTTCAACAAAAGAGAATGAAGTTTTGAGTATTATTTCTATTCAGAGCACTTTGATAAGCCACAACAGAGTTACGAAACAGCCCACGACACCCTTTATTGTAAAGAACAATAGAAATTAATACATATACATCTATGGATGACACGGCTATTGGCCTGGAAAGATGTCACCAGTCCCAGGTGGTAGTAATATAAACTATGACTGTGATGAAATACAAATGGTGGAATAAAGATGGTTGTAACAATAATGGATGCCTTAGTAAGGGTTTCTATTGTTGTGATGAGCACCATGACTAAAAGCAAACTGGGAAAGAAACACGTTTTATTTCAGCTTACTCTTTGTAGTCTATCAACTAGGGAAGTTAGGGCAGAAGCTCAAGAACCTGTATGTAGAAACTGATGCAGAGGCTGGAGAGAAGTGCTGCTTGCTGGCTTTCCCCTTGAGGTTAGTTTAGCCTGTTTTCTTCTTCTTTTTTATTTTATTTTATTTTTTTTTTAGCATGTCAGAGTTTTCATCAGTATTTCATTATAATGTCACCACATGTCTTTTTACTGTTCTTTCTTTCTTTCTTTCTTTCTTTCTTTCTTTCTTTCTTTCTTCCTTCCTTTCTTTCTTTAAAATACATTTCAGATTTTATCACCTCACCCCATTCCCCCCACCACCCAGGAACCCCCTATCCCATCCCCCTCCTGCCTCCACAAAGGTGTGCCCCCACTTACCCCCTTCCCCCCTCCCCACCCTCAAATTCCTCCCCGATTGGTGTTCAGCCTTCATGGGACCAGGGATCTCCTCTCCCACCCATGACTGACAAGGCCATCCTCCCCTAAGTATATAGCTGAAGTCATGGGTCCCTCCCTTTGTGCTCCCAGGCTGGTGGTTTAGACCCTGGGGAGCTCTGGTTGGCTGGCACTGTTGCTCTCCTCTTGGGGCCACCAACTCTTTCAGCTCCATCAGTCCTCTAACTTCTCTATTGGGAACCCTTGATCAGATCAATAGGTAGCTGTGAGCATCCACCTCTGGATATGTCAATCTCTGGCAGAGCTCTGAGGAGACAGCTACATCAGGTTTCTGTTTTCTTATATATCCCAAGACTATTTTCCCAGAAGCGGCACCATACACAAAGGGCTTGGTCCTTCCATATCAATTAAGTATAGGTATCACAGGATTGCCTACAGATCAATCTTGTGGGCAAATTTTCTCAACTGAGGTTTTCTCATTCCAAATAACTCTAGCCTGTGTCAAATTGACATAAAACCAGCTAGCACAATGTCTATACTATATGTTCTGAATGCAAGGTAACCCTGTTGTCTATACACAAACCTTTGTAGTCACACCCTTCTCCCATAAACCATGGCTACCTAAGTAATCCACTTGTGAGCAATGTGACATGGTGGGAAAAAAACTTGACTTCTAGGCAGGGGCAGAGAAGGACCTGTAGCTTGGACAGAGTTCTTTTGAAACATCTGGAAGACTTTGCTGGAATACGTTATTTTCTCTATTGTTCATGTTCCTATGTAGGATAAGTAGAGATTACTCGTGTCTCCCGAGGGGAGGGGACATTATATAACATCCCTCTATCCAGCAAGTCAGTAAGATCCTAAGGAAGACAAATGGTTTTAAAGAAGAGATTAAGAGTTTATTGCATAAACCAACACGTGGAACTAAATATTGAGTTGAATGCTTTCCTCAGCAATGAAGAATTAGTTAATTTATTGAGACTTAAGGGTTCTAAAGAGCAAATTAAATGTGTAGATGCAATTTAACAATTTCCATTAGAGTTGAGAATGTTTATTTTCAGTGACTTGTACTGGCAATGAGTAATTCGGGACAAATGATCTAAAGCTTTGCTGCACTCTTAGCCACCTTTGAATAACGTGTGCTTTGATCAAGTCTCATCCTATGCATTTGCAGAGTTCATAGAGACCTCCTGAGATTGATGTGCAGTGAGTTCTTGCCACAGAGTTACTTTGTGTTCATTGCCTCGGTGTTTATACCTTTTCATCTGCAAAATCAGCATCATGTCAGCAAAGAGGAAACTCTTCAAACATGAATCAGCAAAGAGGTTTCCAGTCAAGAGAAAGAAGGGTCCAGTAGGCTGGAAAGCTGGGTCAGCAATTAAGAGTACTTGTCCTTTCAAAGGACCAGGGTTCTATTCCTAGCACTGACAATGTTGGCTTTCACCAGGAGTTACAACTCCAACCCAGGGGATCTGGCACCCTCTGGGCACACATAGTATACTCAGGCAAAAATAAGATTTTGACATCTGGACCATGGAGGAGGAAAGTAAATAAATGAGTTATAAAAGCATTAGCAAATGGCAAATGGTCGTGTAGTCATATAATAAATATGTTTATTTATGTGTTTAGTTCTAAATTTGATGAATGGTGACAGCCTCAGGATATATACGTATATACTTTTATTGAGTTTTCTCCGGCAAATGCCTCACTGAGCCCAGACATAAAATTACTCAAAAGTTAGTCAGCAGTGATCCCAGCAGGCAGGAGAAGTCAGATGTTGCTGCTGCTGGATTGTGTAAGAGCCCCCTGGGGTAGTACTCAGTGATGGGTGAAATAGTCACCTTAATTTAACCATTTAACCAGAAGATTTTAAATAAACTTATCACAAGGCCTCTCTGAGTGTCTGTGAGCCCACACATCTTTGAGAGATAGGCATATTTGATCTTTCACCAAGGCTCATTTTTAATCAGACAGGTTAAATTAATAAAGGATGATAACAAAGCGACAAACCAAAGTTTCTTTCTTCTGAGAAAAGCACATGCAATGTCCTGATGTTGTGTTCATCTGAAGCATATTTGATTGAGGGAAACAGTTTTTAAAGATTTTAAGCAAATATTTAACACATTTATTTTTAAATGTTCAGAAGAATAAATCCTTGTTATTTTCAGTTCTTTCTCATCACAACTCAAGATAAGCAAGGGAGTGTCAGTCTTTTTGTATATACATGTTTTGTTTCATAGCACCACTGGTGACAAGAGTGACAGTGTCTCACAATCACATTGGGGTCTCATATTTGCACACTTAGTCTCTATATAGCTTTTCTAAACAGAACATTATGGTATAGACAGCACATTCTGACATGAATCAGTGGAGTCTCATGAGGAACTGGAGGGATTGATTCCTAATTGCTTGCACAGAGCACTTATGTGGAATTATGAATCCTCTGCCAGGTGATCTAAGTTCCTTCTCTAATGCCACTTATAAAAATCTCTATTCTTGTCACTCCTTAGTCCTTTTTTTCCCTTGTAGGCTATACAACCGTAGACTATAAGCTCTAAACACATGTACTTACAATCAAAAGAAAATGTTCTGAGCAGGCTCTATTCACATACTTATATACTCAGTGCACACACACACACACACACACACAGAACAATCATGCACACACTTACATGCACACATGTACACATATGCTCACATACCTCACACACAGAGAGACATGCGCACACACAGACACACACCAATAATGACTGAAGAAGATATCATAAAATTGAGAGTGCAGGGGGCATGGAAGGTGTTGGAAGGAAAGAAAAAGGATGAAAATCTGTAAATGCAATATTTGTGTATGAAATTTCTCTAAAGAAGGAATCTAAAGAAGGAAAGGATCTTTTGATTTTACTTGCATGGGTTTTTTTTTTTTTTTGCCACAAATTCATGTGAATTTTAAATGTCTTTCTTGTCATCAGTTTTAGTAATTTGAGAGGGATTTGGTTTGTTGATAAAATGAAGGTGGTCTCTTTTCTATGAGTAATATTTACACTGGTAGTCCCATTGCTGTGCATGAAATTTTAGTTTTGTTCATAGCTACGAATGAAATTTTAGTTTTGTGGTCTGTTATTTAATAGTATGGCATCTTCCAAGATATAACAATATGTATAATACAAAGGTGAAAATAGTTAGGGGACTTTAAAAGGAAATGGAGACTAAATAGTTACAAAAAAATGATTCAAACTTCGTGCTGTGTTTTAAATTTGTCAAACACCTTTAAAGGCAGATAAGTACTGGTGCCTATCATCTAAGGCTTAAACTGCCTTGAAGAAAACACAGTATATTTTACCCTCTAATCTGTCAGTCTGATTAAATACTATGTCCTTAATATTTGTTAGATAATTTCTAAATGCAAGGAAATGTAGGCGTATTTTATATTCTATGCCATAATATCATTGACTTGCTATAAATACTGCAGTTGTGTATATAACATAAAAGGAAGGGGTCTGGTAGATCCCAAGATTAGAGGGAGCTGTGATGGTTAATCTTTGTTGTCAAGTTCAATGGAGCTTGAATCCATTAAGGGATCTGTAAGAATGCTTCCTTGAAGGACTAACCAAAGAAAAGAACCCCTCTGTCAATATATTTGGTACTTTCTGATGACAACTTAAATATAAGGTGGTTTAAGGGAAAAGCTGCAGCTTTTTGACTGTCCTCCTTCACATATGCTGCCAAATGTGTATAGCATGTTGTTATAGCTGATGGTTCCTCATTTCTGGCTGAGCACATAGAATTTGGTCTGTGTTGACTGAGGACTTTTCTTTCATTTTAATTTCCCAATATGTTAAGATCCACACATGACTGAGGTATGTTGACAAGGTTGGATGGGCAGTTGGCAGGTAAAAGTGGCTGTAGATTAAATGAGGCTTTTGCAGGAAACAGTCAAATTGGTGAAGACATAACTTTGCCATTGGCAGAAGATTTGCTGACAGGATCATTACAGAAAGGAAGAGGGACAATAAATAACTTTTGTGTGAACAGGTGTGAACATCACCCACTGTTACTGAGATTTCATTAAGAGTAAAGGAAGCCTGAAGTTGGAGACATGGATGAATGTGGATATTTGAGAAGAAACTTAAGGAGAGTCTCCAGAGATGTAGATGACCTAAAAATCACATAGAGATGTTCAAAATGGTGTCATCACCAAGTCTAACAGACTTGGGAGGGATAATGAGTTGTGAATGTCCTAAGCCAAGAATAAGTGAGATTTGTCATTTATATATCAGAGGCAACTAGTGCATAGTTTCATTTTAAGTATTAAGCTCTGTGGGCTGTACTGGAGAGAAAACAAACTTAGTTAAGGCAGAGGTCAAACTCAAACTTTCATCCTAGTAGCTACTGGGAATTAATCAGTCTATCGTATAAACACTCCTCAAAGCAACATGTACATTAGATCACTCTCAGAAAATATACTCAATATTCATCACAAGTACTCAAGGTCTTTTTTCTCCATTGTAAAGGAGAACTGGATTTTCTGCCACGTCCAACAAATAACACCATTTGAATCTGTATGTTGGTTTCTGATGTTTGTTTGAAAACATTAGAGGAAACATCCCTTGTCCTCAAGATGATAAGCTTTTGGTGACATGAGAAATGGCACTGAGGCTAGAATTAGTTAGATTCTCTCAATACTTTCTTTACTATGAGTGTAAATCAAACCATCTTAAGAAAATGTTAACATTCTGTAGTGATGGATGATGAATGTTCTTTACCATTCTTGGGCTCACAGGACTTAGGTTTCCTGTAGGATATGGGAGTAGATTACCCATGTGGTCACACTTCTATGCAATGAAGACAGTTCACTGAATTGGGGATAGTTCACTGCACTGGGGACACTTCACTCCATTCTTTCTGCCACTGAGATGGCAAATCTTTTAAGTTCAGATTCCATTTTAGAGAACTTGACCTAAGTTTAAACTCAGATAAAATTACAGCATTAGTTTTCAAGTTGGCCTCCAACGAAACCTGAGCCTAGCTCCAGTTTTTAGGCTAATCCTCAACAAGACCAGTGTCTCCAGGTTATTCCTCCAACAAACCTGTATCCCCAGGTTTCAAGCCCATCTCCTGCCTAACAACCACCAATGCAGAGTGGAGCAAAAATTAAGTTTATGATATGACTACCAGTACCAACCAATTAGGTTAAAGGGCACAATAACTTCCCAGTTAGATGCTTGCACACTTACCCCCAGTTGCTGCTTACTACAAAGCCTTGCCCCGACAGACATTCAGGGCTCCCCCACCACCAAAACTGTCCAGAATGATGGCTGTGCATTGGAGGTGGGGAGATAGCTGGAATAGAATAAAGACCCCGCTGTGAGTTGCATCAGATTAGCTCATGTCTGTTTTTGGGGGGATCACTAATATTTCCCTGGCACTACACCACTTTATAGCCATTTTTGAAGGATGGGTAATACATGAACAGGTGAATGAGAGGCATATGTAGAACATCTGTAACTAGATATCAAGATGGAACTTCTAAACTCATCTCACAAAAAGAACATGGAGGCTCATTCTGAAAGGTAACTCCCTGCATTGGTGGTATTTGAAAACTTTCCCTTAAAGTCCTGCAACGTATCCTCATGAATATACTGCTGGAAGAAAATGCCTGCTCTTTTGCATGAGTTGTGCTGTCATAATGATGGGCAGGAGGAAAGGAAAGAGTCAAATGTGGTGGAAAAGTTTAAGAAGAATTAATTAAACTAGAATAATAACTGAAGAATTATTAATCCTTAGCACCTCAGGTCATCATCTCTAAGGATCACTTTTCAGTTAAAGGAATTAGATTCTTAGAAAAGTGACTCATTTCCAGTCTAGAGTTGAGAGGAACAAAACAAGCCTGGAACAGTGAAGTGAGTCATTCCATGTCTCAAGAGGGAAGGAATGAAGTGAGCTCAGAACAGGCTATTATTCCAGAAAATCAGATACCTTCCAGGACCTACAGAGCCATGCTGAGGGCTGGTCTGTCCATACTGATGATGACTGCTGAGGAATAAGAGAAGCCTCAGGTACCCTTAACTTTACAGTTGCACCTGACACAACCACAGGTTTGTTTAATTAGCAATGGCTTCTTCTTGTGGTATGATTTCATATGATAAATGAAAAAGAAATAGTAAAAGTAGAACATCATTTTTCTGCAGTCCCTGGGTCTACTCAAAGGGTATCAATGCTAATTTTGAAAAAGTAAAACATTTCTCCTGGGTAGCCTTGATCAAAACACAGCCAAGAGTCATTGGAAAGAAGAAACCACTATTGAGTGATTGCCTAGATCATGTTGGTCTGTGGGTGTATGTTTGTGGGGGATTGTCTTGCTTATTAATTGATGTAGGCTATGTCATTCCTCAGTCAGGTGGTCCTAACCTATATAGAAAAAGCTAGCGAGCAGGCCAGAAAGCCAAGCTGGCAAACAAGAGCTTTCTGTGGGTTCTATTTCGAGATCTTATTTAAGTTCCTGCCTTGACTTCCCTCAATGATGAATTGTAACCTGGAAGTGTAAGGCAAATAAATACTTTTTTTCTGAGGTAGGATTTGGTCACAATATTCCATCACTGCAACAAAGCAAAACCAGAGCATCAAAATGTGCTGTGGTCTCAAGTGATATCCATGATTTATGCATCTATGAAGCATTTTCCTTAAATTATCAAAGCTGTGTGTTCTAGCCAAGGTTTCTATTGCTGTGAAGAAACACTACAACAAAAAGCAAGTTGGGGGTAAGAAAGGGTTTATTTGTTTTATACTTCCTTGGTATAGTCCATCACTGAGGAAACAAGAACAGGAACTTATATAGGCTAGGAACTTGCAAGCAAGAGCTGATGGAGGAGTGCTGCTTACTGTCTTGCTCCTCATGGCTTGCTTGGTCTGTTTTCTTATAGAACTCAAGACTACCAGCCCAGGAGTAGCACTACCCAAAATGGCCTGGGCTCTTCCCTATCAATCACTAATTAAGAAAATGCCCTACAACTGGATCTTACTGATGGTTGAAGAGTCAGTTTTATAGCACCTGGTTGGGAGTCGGGAGGTAGCCAATTACTTCAGTCTTCATGTTTGAGGTATTCAGGGTTGAAACTCCCTTGACCCTTTCTTCTTAACCCTGGGCTATTATAATCCCACATATACTAATTTGTAAGCTTAAAGGAAATAAAAAAAATGAGGATTTGTTAGTTAACACAATCCTAGCTGTAGAAATGATTGTAAAACAACAACAATGGATGTGGTTTATTCCACAAACAAATAGTAAGCAGTAACAGTACAAAATAAAACACAACGAAGGAGAAAGGTAAACTAAACATCTCAAAGAGTGAACATTGATAGATTTAGTTGTTAAGAGAAATGGCTGCTCTTCAAGAGGTCCAGAGTTCTATTCCCAGCACCCAGATGATGACTAATGGACACCTCTAACTCCAGTTCCAGGGTATCTCATACTCTTTTTCTGAACTCCATGGGTGCCAGGCATGGATTCAGTAAACAGAAATGCATATATGAAAAAGCAACTTGTTATGCCTACAAGATATACTGGGGGTAAAGGTGGCAGAGAAATTATGGGAGTGGCCAACCAATAGCTGATCCAATTATAGAGCCACAGGAAAGAGCCCACCCCTGATACTTTCTGGATAGACAGGAATAGCCCAAAGACCTAGAATAGAATCAAACACCTAGCACCACCAGCAAAATAAATGAATGAATGAATAAATAAATAATAAAAATAAATAAACACTAAAATGTCAATGAAATGATTCCTAAAGATACTCTGCTATACTTATAGATTAGTGCCTAGCCTTGTCAGAGAGGTCATCCAGCACACATGGTAGCAGATGCAGAGACCCACAGCCAAGCATTAGAGAGCTTGGGAGATCCTGCAGAAGAAAAGAAGGGAGGGTGTACAAGCCAGAGGGGACAAGGACACCACAGGAAAAAGGCCCTCAAAATCAACTCACCAGGGTTTATACGGACTCACAGAGGTCGAAGGAAAAATCATGGGGCCTGATTGCATATATGTTGTGATTATATAGCTTGGTGTTCTTGTGAGACTCTTAACAGTGTGAATGGGGTGACTCTGACTCTTTTGTCTGTTCTTGGGACTCTAATCTCTCTACTAGGTTGCCTTGTCTAGCCTTGATATGAAGGTTTGTGCCTAGTCTTACTGTAACTTGTTATGCTGTATTTGGTTGATATTCCTGGGAGACTTGTTTGTTTCTGAGGCAAAGGGGAGGTGAGGAGGGGGCTCAAAGAAGTGATAAGAATGGGAACTGTGGTCAGGATGCAATGTATAAAAGAATAAATTTTAAAAAATAAAAATGTGACTTTATTATTATTTTTCTATAACAACATTGTTTATGCAATCTAAAACTCAGGTTATTGGTATATGAAGTATAGATACACCTTGTTGGTATATTAGTATAGATACACCTGACTTACCCAATACGTCTGGTTCTCCAGATAAATTATAAGGTGACACTCTAGGTACATTGTCACCACCCGGGATTGCCCTATGACCCTCTCTCCATACTTCCGTCTCCCTGAACCATTCTATTCTCCAGACTGTAGTAGTTACGAGTCCTTACTTTTGTTTATATTTTCATCTCTAGATACTAGATAACATTTCATTGTTTTAATAAAAGAAAAAAATTAAATGAATGTTGTTAAAAAAATCCATCAACACCAGAAATCACTAACTAAATGAAGTATATCCACCTAATGAAAATCTACTCAGTACCACAGCAAGAAGGATGCACTGGATGATCTTGTTCAATTCCTTCTTGATCCCTTTCTGTTTGATCTACAATGGTTATACAAGTGATGAAAAGATATGATGGATAAAATTAATCTCAAGGGGATGCACGTGGTGGGAGCTTGAAGGGAAGAAAGAGAAGGGGTGATGATATCATTTTAATATCAAAAACCTCAAATGTAAAACAGTTCTCTGTAGGAAAA
This sequence comes from Rhabdomys pumilio, assembly GCA_030674055.1. NCBI lineage: Eukaryota > Metazoa > Chordata > Mammalia > Rodentia > Muridae > Rhabdomys > Rhabdomys pumilio. Next base: position 4,370,284 of record JANHMN010000013.1, on the reverse strand, counting down.
GCAAAAAAGATAGGGGGGTGTAATTTGCTAATGGAATTCCACTCATCAACACCATTCTGCGCAGTCAGCCAAAACTGTTAAAGACCATATGTTCCAGAGCAATCATGCAGTTGAAGAAGCCGAGGTTACCTGTCTATTGACTGTATAAATCTTTACATCAGTGGAACAAACATCCTTTTTTCAGAGTGATTTGAGTTGTGGTCCTTAATATCTATGCAGTGCACAGAAGTACCTTCTTTGTATTTTGTGAATACTTGTGGTGTTGGGGAGGAAACCCTGGACCCCATGGATTCTGGAGAAATCTACCACTGAGTTGTAAGACCAGTCCCACTCTTTTCTTCTGCTTCTGATTTTTTTTTTTTGCCACTTCAGAGTTAGTATTTATTTTTGTCTGTATACTTTTGGCAATAATTCAAAAATGATTTAACTTTTAACCTCTTTCAATTGTCTTATATTTGATTTGCTTTTTAAAAATCTTTCAGTTGGATAATTTCATCTGAATCCCCACACCCTTCTTGGACAGGAGGTCATGAACTCATGCTAGCGTCTCTATCCCTTAGTAATCACAATCCTCAGAGAGAACATTGGTTTTATGTGTGAACTGCCATGAAAATTGATACCTCCATAATTCACACTTAATAAACAGTTCTGATTCCCTCAGAATTGCCTGGATGGCATTCTGTCTTTTCTGGTTGTTTTGCTCCATCCCTCCATGAAATAGTCACTCCAACTGTTCTACTATTGTAAACATTATCCCAAGCTCTAGCTCTTCCTGTTCTGTCTCAGTCAGTGATGGTGCTTGCTACTTGATGCAAGCAGGAACAGTTACATATGCACTCCATCACTTTTTGCATCTACATCCTATAGTATTCCAAACCTTCACACCTTCCTTCCTCACATCTCTCCCTCTGTGTATGTGCCCAGTAAACTAGTGCTTCTGAAGACTGCTCTCTTCATGTCGTATTTACTACAGTGACTTTCTTCTACCTATTTATTTTCTCTCTCTGCCTAGTCTTTCATGGATACTGAAATATGTTTCACTCTCTCCTAGCTAAAAAAATAGAATGAAACAAGAATAATTTCCAGAGCATTAGACCCATGCTGTCTATCTTCATTTTATAGTAGCTACAATTTTTATAAAGACTAACCATGTGTCCTGGCTCATTTTCTTTTTAATGCATCCCATGGCAAAAAGCCACTCTAAATGTGGATATTACCATTCCATGTCTGAGGTGAAGCTGAGCATACACATTGCTTCCCCACCCCTGATTGCTGATACAATGTGACTAGAGCATGAATAGCTCGCCTCTCTGAGGATAAAATGTAAGTAACTGTATCCTCAAACTGTGAGCCAGCATCGACCCTTCCTCTCTTTTGTTGTGTATTTTGTCAAGGCAGTTAAAAAAATAATAAAAATAGCACTGAACATCTGCTGTGGAGATTCCTGTCTGGAGCTCAGAGGATGGTGACATTTCTGATACATAGCATATAACTCCAGAAAACATCTGATAGCTTTTCTATCTATGTTCTGAGATGGCACTTATATCTTTCCCTAGAAGTTTAAGTACATGCAAACCTTTCTCTGTTTACTTTTCTAATTTCATTTTCTTATTATCTTACTATATTAATTAGTTCAAAATAGCTTGCCTTAGATTCAATGATTACCGTGAGTGAAAAAATGCCTACAATAGTGGAAATTGGAAATTTCTGTTACAACTGAAAGCCTCGGTTTTTATTTACTTCATGGAGAAGCTGGCAGAGAGGGTTCCATTTTAGTTCATGCAAACATTTTACCTCACATGGGATGGCAATTATAACCAGAAAAGGTTGGTCAGAAAAGATCCCATTCTTAGCATCAAATATTACGGCAAGTACTTCCTTTCTATTAGCCACCTGCAAGTGTCAACAGCTACATCAATTTCACCTTCACTGGCAGAAAAAATTGTGGGGAACAGCTCAATGTGGGACATTTACATAGACGTGTTGAGAAATCACTAAAAGTAAAATCTGCGTCTTGGCTTCGAGAGAACAGCTAGGATGCAAAAGCAAAACATGTTAAGTGGTTCTGAAACCAGAAATACCCAAATAAACATTTGCAGTACTAATCCTCCAAAATATGTGTGGATGAAAGGAAAGATGAGAAAAAAAATCCCACAACACCAAACTTTATCACACAATTCATCTTGAATGAAAGCTTACCCAGATATGAGCTGTAATGAAAATATAATGGCATTAGATGAACTGACATATATACTTGGGCCTTAACCATCATTAAAATCATGAATATGCCCATGTATCCAGTACCCTGTGCCTCAGTTTCTCTAAATAAAAGAAAATGTTGGTCAATCACCAGTTGAAAATCATGCTCAGAAAGAGATTTTGTAGCTGCATTTAAAAAAAAAGTCTGCAACCTTTTCTACCAAATAGATTTAAGTTTCTGGAAATTAGATAGTTTTTACACGTCTATAGCTTCCCTGTAGGAGCTACCTTGCTCCAGGATGCTCTGGGGGGAGTTTATGGACAAAGAGTCCTTCTGCAGTCCCCATACTACTGATGGCAGTGGCTTAGAGATAAATACCAAATGACAAAGCAAAGGCTCGATGGTGTAGTCTAAGGGCTCTCTTAGCCATTTGTCCTCTGGGTTGTAGCTTGTGACTATGCGTGTTGGTTATCCTGTTCTGGATTCTGCTTGCCACAGTACAGCTTGTATTACACTTATAGCCCACTGTACAATTCTGCAAATCCTCAATTGTTATTGACCCTAAAAGATGTTATTTAGAATGTTCAGTTTCTATAGCAGACACAGGGAGATCAAGAGGGTGAAATGGTCCAATCTTGCAGCTTATCTTTTTGATGGGTCTGTGTTTGTAGGTCAATATTTTACAAGTTTCAGATTATAGATCTATTTAATAAAAAAAGTTATATTTTGCAAATTGGTTCTTCTTAGAAACCATTACATGTGCATAAGGTTCATTCATGTTTTTCTTGCTAAAGGAATGGCTAGCATCAGATAGTTACCTAACTCTTCGTCTTTGGTGGATCCTGAGTTTGAAATATTTTGTGGGCATTTTGCCTGTTAAAGGACAGTCATCTAAACATATGTGCCAGGATACTTTTAAAGAGAAATGCGTGTAGAAACTATACAATGTTCCCAGCTCCATTTTAAAAAATGAAACTTAAGCGTACAGATTTTTTTTTTTTTTTTTGGCTATAAAATTGTACAAACCGAACACAGCAATCGCAATCATACCGGTAAGGATGTGAGGAGGTGGGAGACGTTGACACATTTAGTAGGTGTGTGAGTTCCTACAAACTTTCTGAGAGCAGTTTATCAGAAGCCTCTGCCATGGACGCAGCTTTTCCACATTTTGGGATGTCATTGAAGATGTTCATGCAATCAAGGAGGCGCAGTAATACGGCAGGGTTTCTCTTGGAGGGGAAAGTCAGACATGATGTAAGTGTTTATGGTAGTCAAGCTGTGGCACCAATGTTCAGCAAGCTTGTCTTCACGAGGGGTGGAATGCATTCCCTGATTTGGTGAGATGTTCACGATGTCCTGCAGGGAAGCCCTGACACAGCACAGACCTCGTTAGTCTTTGCCAGCAGAACCATGCTCAGGCTAAGTGGATGAAGGACACTGCTTCCTTGCCTTGCCCTGCCTTTATTTCCTTTGGTACGTCTGTGCGTGTAAAGTTTCCTATAAGTATGTGTTGTCTGTTGAACATACTCTTGCACACATTTCTCATTTCTTGCCACTCTTCTTTGTTCCTTCGTCCCTTTTATAGTTTTATTTCTACGTGTTTATTGTCTATACATGTATGATGTTGTTTGTTAAATCTAGGAACCGCAAATGAGAAAGAACATGGGATGTTTATGTTTCTGAAAACGATTTAATTTACTTAATACGATTGTCTCCAGTTGTATCAATTTTTGTAGAAAAGACACGGTTTCATTCTTTATAGTTGAAAAAGACCCACAATAAAGACCTGATGGTTTTGTAGGAAAGTATTAGATAAATAAATATTTTCAGGTGGTACCACAAGAACAGCCCGTGTATGAGATGTAAGATGGAAATCCTATTTCTCTTAGAGCTTTCCAATTCCCCTCTTCGTAAATGGCATTCTGCTAGCCAATCTGGGTAATGCAAGCTTTCACCATGGCCTATTTTTTCTCTACCTGAGATCGTCTTACAGGAAAGCAGCTCACTGGTTACTTCACTCCTTGGACATTTGCAGAGGCTGATGAGAAGAGAGTAGTGAGAAGAGACTCTGATACCAGAAAGGGACCAGTAACTCATGACCACATGGGTTTTTCTTTATATTTGTTAGTAAGAGACTGAATACTAAATTATTATTTTCTGCAGTTCATTTGGGAGAAGGAAGACAGGAGCAACAGCCCAACATTGCTAAAACTTTAGGACAACACACACCTCAGCAAAGTTATGGCTGATACAGGCTTTCTTTCTCATCCAGTGGCTCCAAATGTTGAAAGAGCTATTTGAGAAACAAATCTTTACCCTTTCACTGTGTTTAAATTTCATTAAATTATCGAAAATCAATTATGGTCCTGGCACTGAACTTGCTGACTCATGTTTTGGCTTATTTTGAACAGTATGTGAGATTTTATTTTTTTAACCAGCCTGTCTCACTAACATTGGAAAGAGATTTCTTTCAGGTCATTTACTTTAACGTTTACCCAGGTTTCCTAATCCCAAACAAATGTAGTACAAAAAAAGCACTCAGTTTCACTGGTTCTTATTCCTGAGGACAGATGAAACCTATTCCATGCTTCAGGCTTTGAGATATTTCTAGAATATTGACTAGACTATGTTCTTAATTGTCCATGACGTCTTTTGAATTAATTTCAAAGAGTAGTTGAACAATTCTTTAGATGCCTTTCAGAAGACTTCAGCAAAGTTAAGCTTTCTATATTTAGGGAAACTGTTTGCACAGTTAATTGAAGATAGAGGGTGACTGCTGCATTTGCAAAACAAAAACTAGATTCAGCATGTCCTCTCCCGGGCATGCACTTAAGAGTGTCAGAGAACTGATAGAGAGATCACTGTGGATGAAATATCATTTACTCTTCATTGCAGCAGCAGCAAGTGCAACCCAAAGTCCTAGGAAAACCAGCGAGCATGATGTCTCCAGAGAACACTTACTTCCGTGCCTCCCACTTCCAGCTGTCTCTTTCCACCACAGTGTGGCTTTAATCTTTAGATTCAGAGTTCTCTAGCTGAGCATAAATTCTTATTGACCTTAACTAAAATAACTTACCTGTTCAGAAAGCTGTTCAGAAATCTGCCCACCTGGGCCTTAAATTGCTGTTTGAGTTTGGCAGAAAATTTTAGCTGAAAGACTTAAATGGAAGCTCAGTCATGCTGACAGTTGACTGATCTACAAACCTGGGTGAAGAATCCAGTCACAAGCCATCCATGAATTATGTATTCTTAAATAAGCACGCATTTTATTTTGTTTGGATAATTTAAATTATTATAAGATAAAAGATATACCTTTGTACTAATTACTCTAGTTATGTCTTAATAAAAAGTAAGAACAAACAACAAAAACAAAAAATCAAGATCTTATTAGATTAGCTTTTGTGAAAGGATAGACTCAAAGACTCCAGTGTTCCAAAGGAGCAGTAAGCAAATAAATGACTCTGAAGCCCACAGTCTTGCTGTAAAGCTCGACCTTTTATATGCTTCTATAATATAATTCTGTACCACAATTATGATGGCAGCTTAATCAGTTCTGCTCATCATTTATTGATTTGATCTTTCCCTTGACAGAATATTAGCTAATCAATTGGAAACATTATTTCTTAAGTTATCGTTTCCCCACGCCTGTGGCATCTATTTCTTTTTTTCATCTCCTTCAGATGAGATCTTATGCATTTAAATATTGTGTTATTAGGTATCTACTTGGTTGTTTATGGCAACTGTTTCACCTCGCAAAAGTGGGTCTGATCTTATTGAAATAAGTCATTATATATTTTCATCATTCATATAAAAATGTGCCATTGAGAATCTTCTTTAGGTGGAAAGGGGAAAAGAAACCAGGAAAAAATGATTGTATTTCAAATAAACCCAGCAGCATAATATTTAACATGACATGTTTGTGGTTTAGTTTTTTTTTTTTTTCAAGAGCATAGACACAGTCCATTGAATGATCAGAAAGAGCAAAAGCTACAGGGCACAGGGTCTGGCTAGGAGAAGGGCTTTAAGCTCGCTTTCCTTTGCTCCTTGCAGACTTTCCAAAGTTTTCGTAGCTCAAGAAAATCAAATGTGACATGCCAAAGGCATCATTTGCCCCTCTATATTCTCAAAGAGGGAATCTTTGTGGCATGAATAAAACACTCAAAGGTCTCAATTAAAAGATTAATGTTAATTTTGTGTCCAGTGACTCCCATTGGGCTCAAGAAGTGTCTACTCTTTAACTCTTAATCCTGAAGGTTTCCACGCTAATGAAATAGTCTGAAAAACTTGGACAAACTTTTCTATTCAAAAGTATAGAAAGGTACACCAATACACCAAAACACAGATCCCAGTTGTTTCCTGGTAAAATAGAAGCCACAGGGTGTTCTTTTCTGACCTTTTTGTATTTAGAAAACAACACTACAGAGGACATCCATGTCTTGGAATAACCAATTTCATGGAATCTCAAACAATTAAATAAAAGAGCTATCAGAATTGAGACAACCTGGAAGAAAAGGAGAAGGAGACAGCAGTCACTCATGGGATTTCCTTCCAGCTCTCTGGTGTGAAGCCTGCAAAGCAGAGAAGAGAGGTCACTGATATTGGAAGAGACTTCTATAGAAATAGTGTGCTCACTACAATGTCTAAACCCAAAAGAGCCAGGCCATCCACCAAGGTTCTGTAACTCATTGTGAACAGCCTCAGTGCAAGTGAGATAGGTAGCTTGCAGGGACTGCTCAGGAACCTGAGACAACCATTTGATAAGACTGCACAGAACCTTCCTCAAATAAAGCAACTGGTTACTTTCTCCAACCACTTGGTAACATGTTAGCAATTTCTAGTCACTTGTTCTTCACAGAAGGAAGCACCCAGCAGTAAGCTGGCACTCAGGACCAAACCTGTTAGAGTCTGCTGCTCACATGCAGTGTCTTAGTTTTAGGCTTTCAGTTTGTCTTCGAATACAGTCCTTTGTTACTTTGCATGCACTTCAATTGTCTGAAGAGATGACAAGAACCCAGAAACACCCTGTCTAGAAAGAAACCATCACCAACACAGGCAGCATAGATTTGAGTGGTACAGGTCTCACATCATAAGGTTCTGGAAAACCAGATTAAATAATGAAGTGAAAATAGAACCAACTTCAGTGTCGGAACTTTCAAATCTAAATGCATTTCTTCTCTACATTTCTTTTATACATCTTTTTTTTATGACCCATAATTTCCTGAGTTGAGGAATCTTGAGAACACGGTCCTATAAACACCTGTGCCTGTTATAAGGAGACTCAATTCAGTGGAGCTCAGGGATGTTCACTTCACCATTCAGTGATCCCTGGTAGTTCATAAAGGAAAGAAGCAAGCCATGCGTATTGCTCAAAGCATTGTCTAACAGCTGACTGCTCCTCTCTTTCTTTCCATAGGCCATGTTTGTTTTCCTCCAGGTATTTGTCCCATTCCATCTGCCTCTGAATTTCAGTGGTCAGAGCCACTTGCCACTTACATTTTGACAGAGATGAAACTTCAGATTACTGTCATGCACATCACTATTTCTTTTCCTGTGTTTAAAATTTAAAACTGTGTGTGTGTGTGTGTGTGTGTGTGTGTGTGTGTGTGTGTCTGTGATAAAAGTATGATGCTGTGTGTATGTGTAAGACAGAAATGCATGTTGGTGTGTGTGTGTGACAGAGAGAGAGAGAGAGAGAGAGAGAGAGAGAGAGAGAGAGAGGTGTATGCTGCTATATGTGTGTGATAAAAGTATAAACTGTTGTGTGTATGTGTAAGATAGAAATGCATGTTAGTGTACTGTCATGCACATTACTATTTCTTTTCCTATGTTTAAAATTGTGTGTGTGTGATAGAGGTGTAAAGTGGTGTGTGTGTGATTGTGTGTGTGTCTCTGTGTGTGTCTGTGTGTCTGTGTGTCTGTGTGTGTAATAAAGGGGTATGCTGCTGTGTGTATGTGTAAGACAGAAATGTATGTTGGTGTGTATGCATGCACATGTGTGTGTGTGATAGAGGAGTATGCTGGTGTGTGTGATAAAAGTGTATGCTGCTGTGTGTATGTGTAAGACAGAAATGTATGCTGCATATGTGTGTGTGCATGTGTATGTGTGTGTGTGTGTGTGTGTGTGTGTGTGTATGCACACGAGTGTGAATGGTATATATGAATGCCAAGACACACTTCTGCGGGTCAGAAAGCAACTTTGTTATCATCACCTCCCATGTTATCTGAAACAAGGTCTTTTGTGGTTTTGCTTCATAGACCAGGCTAGCTGTCCTTATGAACTTCCAGAGATTCTCCTGTCTCTGTTCCTCATCTCACCACTGGGATACTTAGATCACAGGCATTTACTGTATCTGTATCTGGCTTTTTTTTCTTTTTCTTCCCACTTTTCATCCCTATCTCTGGCCTTCAGTTCCCCCCTTTCCTCCCATCCCACTCTTACAAATCCCTTCCCCCTTGAGTACCACCCCACTCTAGGACATGTACTCACAGTAGGCAGTCCTACGTGTATCGTGTATCTTCTCTCACTGAGGCCCACCTAGGTAGTCCAGTTAGGGGAAAGGGATTGAATGGCAGGCAACCCATTCAGAGACAGCTTTCACTCCAATTATTAAGGAACCCACATGAAGACCAAGTTGCATATCTGCTACAAATTTGTAGGGTCCAGTCCCTGAATACTCTTTGGTTGGTGATTCAGTTTCTATGAGCACCCATGGGCCCAGGTTAGTTGACTCTGTGGGTCTTCTAGTAGTGTCCTTGATTCCTCCCTGACTCTAACTCTGACTCTTCCATGAGATGCCTGAAGCTCTGCCTGATGTTTGGCTGTGGGTCTTGGTATCTGTTTCGATCCACTCCTGGATGAAGACTCTCAGGAGGTCCCTGTCTGCAAATAAAGCAGGGTATCACTAATAACATAAGAGATTGGCTATTTCACATGGGATGTGTTTCAAGATGGGCTAGTAATTGGTTGGCCATCTCGTTAATCTTTGCTCCCCTTTTATCCCTGCTCCTCTTGTAGGCAGGACAAATTTGGGATTGAATGTTTTGTGGGTGGATTGATGTCTTTCTCCCTCTACTGGATATCCTACTTGGTTATAGGAGTTGGCTACTTCAGTCTGTCCCCCACTGTTAAGAGTCTCTGCTAGGGTCACCCCATAGATTCCCTGAAATGTCTTCAGTCCCAGGTCTCCAGCTACTTCCAGAGATGTTCCCCATTGACTGCCATTCTCATTCCCAGCCCTCTCCCACACTTCTTCTCCCTATACCTGATCCCTGTCCCCGTTCTCCTCCTCACCCCATCTCCCTCCCAGTTCTCAACTCCATCTATCTCCAATGACCATGGTTTTAGCACAGAATTCTGTATCAGGCCTTACATGAGTTCTGACTATTTGACATTAGCTTCTCACACTTAAAGGACAAGTGTGTTTACCTGAGTTTACAAAGCTCAACCGAGTGATCTCCCCATCTGCAAAATATTTTCCTCTCTTGCATAGAACACTCTGCATTTTCTTGAAAGAAATTCCCTGCCTTAGATGTACCTCTTCCAGCATAGTGTTCTTAGCTGGGTTTACATGGAGCTACCCAATAGGAGATGATTACAGGTAAGAGTTTAGTAGAAGGTATAAGCATAATTATTGAGCTAGGATATAGGCTGAAAGTTTTTGTAGTTCAACAAATGAGGACAAATAGAAGGATAAATGACTACTAGAAAGGAATAAAAGTAGTTCCTAAAAATGTTTATAAAAAATCAAATAAATCACTATAAAAACAGGAGCTACTTCCTATTAACAGATGGGCAAGATTAAAAGGATTGATGTAACCTACTCGTTAGTGAAACTGTGAGGAAATAAACGGAGACTCATTGAGAGCTGCAGATATCAGTGGAATCATCTGAAGGGTAGTTACAAATACTCAAATAAACAGGTGTAGCAACAAACAAGAGCCAATCAAATGAGCATGGGCAGAGATGATTTATTCAGATGTTGCCAAGGCAAGATAGTTGGTTCCAGCCCTTAGTGTTTTCCAGAGACTAAAGCAAAGCTCTGCGCAATGAAGACAAGACTCCAGGTTGCCTGGGTTGAAGGCTGTTGGCCTGGGGAAGCTGGAGATGAGCTAACTAGATGTACAGAATCGTTTGTAGTTGGATTGCTAATGTTACATATTTGACTTTTTCTCATGAAATTTATCTACACTGAGAGCAAGAACAAAAACAGGGAGCCTGTCACTAAGTAGGCAAACCCTGGTCATTTTGGCTAATGGGTAGATTGCTTTGGGGGAAGTTGCTTGTGTAATGTGACTTACCCATGGGAGCCTGACTTCCTGCATAAAGAGTTATACTTCTGATGGAGAAGCTGCAGATTGTGGGGTCGATTTTATTTGTATTAAAATATAATCTGGCTATTGTCTATACGTTTATATATATTACGTTAATATATAATCTGACTATTGTTTATAATCATCATAAAGACAGTCTCAAGATATTAAGGTGTTTATTATCTCATTAAATGTGAAAGGAGAAAATATGATTATTTCAATCCAGTGTGCATAATCCAGCAAGTTGGTAGCAAACACACAAGGTAAAAGGCCTAGATATTACAGAAATTCAGGTACACTTCTGAAGGCATTGTGACAGAAGGAGAGGCCTTCCCATGGGCAAAACACAAAGATGCTAATTATTGTGTGAGATTTTAGAACCCATCCTGTCAATCCCCAGGGTGTTTCACCACCAGGAGAGCACATTTTGGATAAAGGTATTAGCTGCTCTGGCAGAGAAGCATGTAGTTCCATCAATGGAAACTATCACGTCTCAGTAAAAGTGCATCTAAAATAACCTAATTCTGTTTACCTTTGGAAACAATGGGTAGAATAAATGTTCTGATGCATGGCTAGCACAGGACAAGTGTATAAGGAAAAGGTTCTCTCCCCTGCATGACACCCTCTTCAGCAGTGTGATTATGGGGTCAAGGGAGATGAAGAACGACATCTCACAGAAGAGACAATGGCTATCAGGGACCAGAAACAGCCCTCTACAGATCCAAACACTTTGGTTTTCTTTAAGATTTTTTGTTCAAATAAATATACATGTTTATATTTAATAACTTTGTTTGGTATGAGATTTCCAAAGACCCTCTATTTGTGTAGCATAATTGAGATGATCACTTTAGCAAGCCCCTTTCTCTTTGAATGCGAGTTTAACCACAGTTTGGTATTAAAAAATATATTCACAACACACACACACACACACACACACACACACACTCACACACACACTCACTCACACACATCTTTATTGTTTGTAGAAAAAAATTAATTGATGTGTTTTCTTTCTATTATATTTCTCTACTTTTCATTTATTATTGTATTTTGTGTTAAGAGGAGAAAAATAAATGAAAAACCCTAGAATTTCTATTAATAGATTCAAATCAGTGTTCACTCTTTAGAAACATGATATCTAACATTGTGAAGTAAAGGTGTTAAGTCAGTTTAGATGGGATTCATCACAAAAATCGAGTGTTTTAATGCTGTGAGTGATGCTCAAACAAAAAGTGAAAGTTTCCTCATTCAGCAGTGGTAGAATACAAGAATCTCTTCAGGGAACGTTCTGCAGCAACACAGGAGGCTGAGGATGGTTAATTCTGGGATCAAGCCTTTTGTTGGACGAGGAGATAAATGAACATTCTTGATGTTTAATAGGAAAAAAAAACCCTCCATTTTTCACATTAAGAAAATCCCAATCACCTCCAAAATGACACCTTCCATATCATGGTCAATTCTACTTTAATTCTAAAATTGAAATGAAATTCCATATAAAGTGTGTTGTTGATGAGTTATTTGATCTGCAATAACCTGGCTCTCACCTCCATTTATTAGAGATTATAGCTTCTTGGTTAATGGCCACTTCACCCATCGTCTACGCAATTTAAACATTTACAGGGACAGTAAGTGCTAAGTGCTGATAGCAGATTAAAGCGTTTGCACACAAGTAGTCAGCAGAAATGGAATGTCGTGGAATAAGGGACAAAGCCTGAAAGGAAGCAGGAAATGCCAGAGACACTTGCCTAAAGCCACTGCATAGGTACAGAGCCATGCCCGGTCATAGACATCTAGGAGAGGGCCAATTTCTCCCATGAGCTATTAGCTCTTACAGAAGCAAAGAGCATTTCTGTATGGGGAGAAAGTGTGATTTCATGACACTCTAGAGCTGTATGTTTCTTAACATTGAATAGTCCTTTTATTTTTTGAGACAAATACTAGTTGCATTAATCCCTTACTATATTGAGTTAATTTGGGAATATTTAATTAGAGTTAATTTGTGAATATATTTAAATATGCTTATATATCAGTTCTATGTTGTCTTACTGAATGAGTTTATAAAAAGTGGTTTTCCTTTACATGTCCATATTCTCTCAATATGAGCAATGGAAAGGTTTTTTTTCTATAAAAGATCAAGGATATTAATTTATTTCTTCTTTTGAGAAAAGACTTGATCCCAGAATTTCCCATAGGGCCAAGTGTTTGTGTTTCTTTCAGAGTCTATGTTGAAGCCATAACTCCCAGAATGTCCAGTGTAAGGGAGAGGTCATGATATGGGGCCATAGGGGTAGTGCTCATGAAGACAAGAGACTAAACAACCACAACAAACTAAAAATGTTAAAACGGCAGGAGGGTACCCAGAATGTTTCAACCTTACACAAAGATTCATAGGCAATTAAGGAACACAAGACTGGTAGAAATAGTTGGTTTCAGGGAAGGGCACACAGACTGGTAATCCAATTCTAAATGGTTATCCCTGAAAACATAAAGTAACACTATGCAGACTGAGCAGGCTGTAGTTTTGTGTTTGGAAAAATATATACATATACACATGCAAGAACAATTAAAGAAAAGAGAAGTAATTGATTTGAACGAGAGCAAGAAGGGGCTTATGAGAAGACTTGAAGGGAGGAAAGCAAATGAGAAGATTAATATAATGTAATGTAATGGTTATACTTTTTAAAAATAGGAGATAATTAAGCATTAAAGATACTAAGACATTAGAAACTCTCTTTTCTTCTCCTTGCTTCTTCCCTCCCATCTCACGTAATTCATCTCTCCTCTCTCCTTTCTCTTCCTCTCTTTTCTTCTCCTCCCTTTCCATCTTTTTTTTCTCGTTTCTCTTCCCATTTCTTTCCCCTCTTTCCATTCTCTCTATCCTTCCTTGCCTCCTCTCCTTTCCTTTCTCCTACTTGATGGCTGTCTTGACTTCTGTCTTCTCTCTTCCTTGCTTCGCTCTTCTTTTGAGTCTCCCAGTCCCTCCTCTTTTGTTCCTTCCTCTTTCCTCTCTCCAAACACTGACACTTGAAGGGAGGCCATGTGAAGACCTAGTGAGCAGGAAGCCTTCTTTACCACAGAGAGAAAGACCACCAAAGCAGAGTAACCCAGAAAATGAATCTTCTTACCTCTGACTCTGAAAACTACATTTCTCTAGTTTCCACTGCCCACTAGTACATGGCATTTTATTATGGCAGCTGAAGATAAGGAAATATAGTTCAAATAATTTCAATAGTGCAGTGTTTTCTCTCATGTTTGGATAAAATTTATAGGAAAAAAATCAGATTCATTAAGTTTGCAATGGTAATTTGTAAATTGCAAATTGTGTTCTTATTTATTTTATGGTAATTGATCAAATAAAGTTTTTAGATGAGTTAATTTTTAAAACATACATTCTTCTGGAGAACCATCCATTTGATTTTCTTGTTTTTTTTTTTTTTTTTTTTTTTTAGAAACCCTTCTACTCCATCCCTTTTTAAAAAATATATATTTTTCATATTGCTTCTGGCTTCTTTTCACATAATCACATTCATTTGGTTTCATGCTCCTCAGAACTCCTCTCCATCAGAAGCTGGTCATTGGCAGTATTGAATAACAAATGCAGGTTCCATATTCTCTACGTACAGCCAATAGAAGGCTCGGGGTTCTTGCCCCATTACAGGTGCAGAGAGATGGGAGTCTGGAGGGCACACACTGAGGTTTCAGGCTTTCATGTCCTACGACAAGGGATTAGAGCAGAGATATAAAATGAAGTGTATTAGAATTTGAGAAAGATTAAAGGTTCTTCTGGCTCATTTACAAGATGCCTGCCTTCTCTAGTATGTGTGTAGCCCAGGTTTACCTCGTGCATGTGCTGTCCTTACATGGGGATTTTGGTATGTCTTTCTCCCAGCTCTTGATTTCCTTCTCATGTTAACCTTGATGCTCTTCCCTCCACTTCACAGTACAGTCAACTCTGCATATTCTCAACGCTGCAGGACAACACAACATTAACTGCACACTGCTCACACTTCTAAACTATGCTTCTCATGCAGGTATAATTCAATAATTATTTCAAAAAATGTTTTCAAACACAACCACAGATTCTACAGAGATGATAATACATAACCTGAGTGTGAATTATTCGTTTTCCACCATCTAGAGTTAAATAACTTCCATGCCTACTACACATCGAATTACACAGGCTTCTTGAATTAGATCACACTGGAGACATTTGGTTTGACTTATGCAGTGTGGTGGACACATTTAGCTAAAATAAGGCAGGACACTCAAGCATGTTATGTTTCCCATTATATTTTTGTTGCCATGCTTATTTTTAAGAGGCGTTTGTCAAAAACTTGCTTCCCAATGTCAAATAAAAATGAGTTTGACATTTTGTGCTAACATTTGTAGGCAAATGGTGAGTAGGTGGCAGTTGTACCTCCTTGGTTTGAGTACCTGGGATCAATCAGCTATGCCTGCTGTACACTGAATAGACAGGGGACTCACCCCTGCCCCTGCAGAACTGGTTTTTCTTAGCTTCTCTACTGAAGGTTCCAGAGGCTGGCAAGGAGAATGGGTGATTTTCCTGTCCCTCTGCCTTTGGTGTCAATTCCAGTAAGACTTGCATGTCTTCTAGAGCCCCACTTCTCAGAGCAGAGTTTCTCCTGTCACTTAGGTGTAGTACTCTTTGTGACTTTACATTTTAGTAGCCTCTTCCTCCTTTCCCTAGCACACTGGCATTATTGATGTGAGAATTCACTTTTTCTCTCGGACCCTGACATATGCAAAACCATGACTTTCATGAGGGCTCTGAGATCTGACCTAAGAGTGAAACCTAGGATGGGACATGGAGTGTGTGCTGGTCTCAACACTGCCACCCATCTTCCTTTACTCTAATTCTTAGTTTGCAGTTTACACAAATGCTCTCCCTGCCCATTAGATGTCTATAGCCAGTGTCACAGCTCAGAATCATGGAAGGATGGGAAGAAAAGACAGTGGTAAGCATATAGCCACTCTAGACAGAGCCGGATTTATGTTACTTAGGAAATGAGAGCAGGAACTTAGGCATGCCTGCCTCAGATGGTTTGTTTGTGGGTTCAGTTTTCATGCGTTGATGGTGGACTTCTAAGTTTATTACTAGTTAGTTCCTTGACCATGCTGGAGTTTATTGCTGGCACTGTGTCTCCTGTATTAACTGTGTCTCCCCTTTCTTCCTATGCATTTTTCTAACCTTATTAAACCTTCTCTTGTTTGGGGTTTCTTCCTTTGTTTCCTAGTTTTAAACCTTAGATTTTAGCAAAAAGTTTAATTGTAGCTCTACAAGTCACAGGGATGGTTTTTGGGGGTAGTTAACCTGGTGGTCACAAAGTTGCTTATTTATCCTAGTGACTGCAAGGAACCCCTGACTGGTTTATTTATGGGCTGCATTTCTTCAGCCTTTAGGTATTTGCTGTTCTCTTTCACTTTATCAGTCAGAGATACTTTGTTTCCAATAGCAAGGGCTTCTGTTCTTCCTTATGACTGATTGAAAGGCAGCTGCTGCAATATAACCATCCCCACCGCTACATCCACATTCCAGGTGGGGAAAGCCCCACCACCACACCCCCACCCCAGACATAGGCACTTCTTTTGCCAGAGAGACAAGAATAACCTCACAACTTTCTTGAGACTCACATTTACTTACATCTCCATTCTCACGCTAACTGCGTGAGAGAACTGGAAGGCAAATATCTTGCCTAGAGGTAGATGCACAGTTCCACAAAACAACCAGAGATGTAACAGCAAAGGAAATGGAAAAACTGTGCCTTGGGTAGATAGCTAACGCAAAGTGTCATACGTTAGAAATGAATCTCCTAGTCTTTGGTCGGTGTCTATGTGTGGGGGTTTCCTGTACTGTATTATCTACATGGCTATGTCTTCTCCTGTGGAACCAGGATAAGGGAAGGCAAAACAGGCTCATTTTAAATCAGAACTCTCTTTCAGTTTACCTTCAGTCCTCTCTCTGAAGCCTCTCTTTGTATCATTATGGTTTCAATTTCATTTGCTCTTGAATTCATTTTCCTCCATGAAAAGTCTGATCAAACCTTTCCCTGATCGCCAGGATTGAGTTCTGACTTCTAGCACAGCATAAGGTACAGCTCCTCACCCTTCCTACCCTGCATCTTACTGCTGCATCCGAATTGCGACTTTCTGAGAGCCTTCCCTCTGCCAGCTCTCTATGTGGCATCCATCCCTCTTGTTCACGTTGCATCTCCAATGCAATGCTCAATAGACAGTATGAGGTCTTTCTAAGAATTCTTCCTCTGCTCTGCAAATGCCACCGTATCTACTTCTTAGGCAATCATGTCACTTCCTAGTGACCTCACCAGAGCTCTTCTTGGTCTAGTAGCTATGGAAAAATTCAGAACAGCTTACTCATTATTTTACAGTAGAAGTTAGCATTGGACTTGCATCATGACAGGAATTCAAGTATGGGATGAAATAACTATTCTCTGAGCGTAGTTGGAGGTGTGAGTGATTGTAAATACCCACAAAATATTTATGGCTCTCTGTTTCTCTTTTTGTTTAATTTTTCTCCCTTTCTCTCTCTCTCTTAATCCCTACTTCCTACCTCCCCAATGAACTGACCTGGGCAACACTGAAAAGAAATTACCTCATTCTTCTATTTGCAAATTCTGAGATTTTCTGTTTTCATGATAGTTTTATTTTAAATTATTTATGAGTTTTAAAAACAAAACTTTTATTTTTACTCAGCATAGATGAAAGAAATAATATTCCCTCTATTTGCTGCTTTTAGGAGATTTGGCTTCTTAGATATGTTCTGGAAGGCAAAAAATGCAGAAAGACGTGGGCAGTAGCATGGGAGTGGGTGGAGACTGCATTGGGGTGCCAGGGAGCTTCAGCTTATTAAAAAAAAAAAAAAAAAAAAAAAAAAAACACAAGAAACACTGGAGATATGCTGGATTCCAAAAGTCAAAGTCTTCATTTTCTGCTGTTTAAATTTTTGAGTTGGAGATATTTCTTATTTAAAATGACAGGAGCCTTCTGCTCCAAGTTAGGGAAGAAAATAAGGAAAATTTGCAAAAATTCACCTTAGAGCCTCCTTCATGGAAAGAAAAGTGGTTCCAAGTAAACCAGTCTAGTAGCCCTGACTCTGAGAAAAAGTGTTCATTTTGTTTTTGATTTTTTTTTTCCATTTTGGTAATACATCTGACTTGAAATTTCAGCCCTTTTCTGATTCTCAGACTTTGTTCAGGTGGTGAGGAAAAATATGTTGTTGATGTCAAAATGGGATGGCACCTTCTTTCCAAGAGTCTGTAAGAATTAGTTGCCCGTGGAGAGTTCAGTGAAGAATAAAATCAAGTCAAGCAGTATGTACAGAATTGCGTTTAACCAAAGACTGAGAAATTTTATATTGTATCTTTGGGGAATGTTAACAGCAGTCCTTTGGACTTCTTCTTCCTCTCTCCTCTGCCTGTGTCATCATTACCTTACAATCTGTAAGCATTTCATGGTTTCTCTTAAATGCTGTGTCCAAACCCACACTGCAGGCACTCTACTCTCCAATCTCCCATTAACTGCTTCTCAGAGTTCCATCCGCACATTTCTTTCCCTAGCCCAGTGAACTCTTAGGGATCTTATGTGCATGTTTTCTCTCAGGTAAGCCATGCTATCTCTGAGCTCTTAGGGATCTTATGTGTATGTATCTAATTCTCTCATATAAGCCATGTTATCTCTGAGGTCTGCCAGTTGGACTCCATCACAGCACCGACCTTTACCCTCTGCCATCTCTCAGTATTAAATCAGAACTCTCTGGAGACACTGTGGCCACATTTGTTCATTTTCACATGCCTCTCACCATGTATGTGTTCAATGTATGGTACTCAGTAATTATTAGAGGATTAACAAATGCATTAGAGCATTATTATAATTTGGAAAACATTATTTTAATATAAAATATTAATTTCAGAAATGGAATAAGTATTGTTGCTGCCCAAGCTAAGATAATTTGCACTCTTGAATGTAATGAACATGGGTGGTACAGGCCAAATTTCCAAAATTCTTCAGAGGAAACACATATATAACCTTTCTCCCAAATTAAGCCAATGTATTAAAAATGCCAGAGGTCTTTTTTGACCTCACAATGGCATAAAACCTACTAACATAGAGACGATGAAGGTTCTAGACTCTGTTTTTAAAAATTGCTGTAAATGCACTTCTCCCTGATAAAGAGGAATCCACATTTTCTTTTGTTTGGGATATTTAAAGATCAAATATTACAGCGACCATTTAAAAGAAACTGTGGGAACCTGGAGTTATTTTTGTAATTATACAAATCTGTAGGGGATTTCTATGTAGTCGTGCCACAGATTTCCATTTTACCTTAAATTTAATAACTGTAACATTTCAGAATTGCCCTCTGCTTCCTGATTTTTGTAAGACAACTGAATTCTGTAGAAAGCAGTGTTCACTTTTGCATGCTATCCTTGTGGAGTGTTGCAAGGTATAATTTCATTATACTTTACGGATGAGTAAAATTCTATTGTGTATATATAGTACGTTTTTATTTTTGAAGACAGAAAAATCATATTTCAAATTTAGCATTGTCAGTTTTATTTCTGAAGATAACTATTGTGATTAGGGTGAGTTGGAATTTCAAGTCATTTTAATTGTTATTTTCCTAGTGAATGAGGATGTTGTGTACTTTAAAAAATACATGTTGACCATTTATATATATTCTCTTAAGGGGCATGTGATAAGATACTTTTTAAAGTGCATCCATCATATATGAGTACTATACAGCTATTTATGTCATTCTCCACACAACTTCTTCCATGCTTCTGACTCCCTCTCAAATTCACAACCTCCTCTTTGGTTATTCTTGATATATATAAAATCTGCTGGGTCCAGATAGATTGTAGTTTTGTTCCTGTGCACATGCATTTAGGGCTGATGCTTGGATGAGCTCTCAGGGGCTTGTCTCTAGAGAAAGCCAATTCCTCTTTCTCTAGGTGTTGGACATTGTGAGATTCCCCCATTCATGTTAGTATGTCAAGTGGTCTTATCATTGTATTAGCCTATTTTTCCACAATATGGGGAATTAACTTTTACAGTTCTTTATACAGTCTATATATTAAATCCCTGTCTGGAGCTGGCAAAGATGTTCTTACATTCTGTGGGTTGTCTGTTCCCTCTACTGACATTTTCTATTCTGATACAGAAGATTTTGTATTTTCATGTAATTCCATTAGTCAACGTTTGAGATATTTTCTATGACATTGGAGTCTATTTCAGAAGGTTCTTGCCAATGCCTATCTATATCTTGAGGTGCCTCCCACTATGTTTTTCTCTAGCAGTTTCAGCTTTCAAATGAAGACTTTGATCTGTTGGGTTTTTTTTTCCCCAAAGGAAAGTGAGATCTGTGAATCTGCTATCATTTTCCTGCAATCAAGCTTAGGTGTCCAACTTTACCTCACTATTTGATAAAGCTATTACCATTGTTTACTTGGACTACTTAATCAAATTCAGGTGATCTTAGCTGCGTGGGTTGGTACCTAAGCCCTTTACTCTGTTCTTGTCTCCTTTGTGATTTACAAGTCTGTGTCAGTAACATGATGACTGTGCCTTTATGGCTCTTTAGTATAATTTGAGGATAGTTGGATCCTTTAAGCACTACCTTTTTCAGGTGTTTGTTTTTTTCTTCTTTCATATGAATTTTATTACTTTTTCTAGTTCTATGAAAAAGTAATTGAAATTTATGTAGATTAGCCTTGGTAATATATCTATTTTCACAAAATTAATTCTGACAATACAAAAGCATGGAAGGTAATTCCATTTTCTAGTGTCTTATTCAATTTCATTGTCAGAATCTTGAACTTTTAGTTGTAGAAGCAATTCTCACTCTCAGTTCAGTTTATTCTTATGTGTTTTTAAAAGAATTTTGATAGGACCTTTTTCCAGATTCTTTCTTGACAAGTTAATGATTGATATACAGAAAAGCTGTTGGTTTTCATGTCCTCCAACTTTTCTGCAATATCTTTCAGTTCTAAAAGTGTTCTGGTGCCATATATAGTGTATTTTAAATATAACATCCTGTCATCTGAAAACAGGAATAATCTCATTTCTTCCTTTCCTTTTTCCTTTTTCCTTCTCTCTCCTTGTTGCTTTCCGAGTCATATCCCTTTCTTTCCTTCTCTCTCCTTGTTGCTTTAGATACGAGTTTGAGCAATACCTTAAGGAAACAGGAGAGGCCAGGTGCCCTTGTCTCATTCCATGTTTTAGAGGGAAAATATCTGATTTTTACATTTGGTATAACTTTGATTCTGTTGATAAAACATGGCCTTTCTTATGCTTAATTATAGTGCTTCTATCTCTAATTTCTTCAGGCTTTTACCATGAAGGTACACTGAACCTTTCCAAATGCTTTCCCAAACATTCAAGAGCTTATAACAGATCACTTCAGACCAAACAGTTCAAAGGAGGGTGGGTTATTCAGGAGATAGGGCAAAGGTGCGGGGGAAGAAGATGGAAGAAGGTGGAAGAAGAGAGAGAGGTAAGGGGATTCTGTCTGTTTTATATGGGCGGTGATGTAGTCTCTCCCAGGTAAAGGTGAGGTGGCCAGGTGGATTCTGGAAGTGTATGGCGGTTGCCTTGGCAACGATATGGGGGTGGCCTAGATGCGATGCCACTGGGTTCGGAACCTGATACCAACAGTCAGTGTGTCTATTTATGTGGGCCCCTGGCATGAAACAAGATATATCACAATATAGGATTTTCTTTAGATATTTTATTCACTTTGCAAGTATTTGGTTAAGAACTTTTATGGATTATACATCAGAAAACCTGATCTATAATTTTGTCTTTATATTGCATCTGTAAGCAGTATTGAAATCAGTGTAGTTCTGGCTTTATAGAATGAATTTGATATCACTTCCTCCTTTTTTGTTTGGTAGAACGGTGTGAGAAGTGTTAGAGTTAGGATTCCTCAGAGTGTGGTAGAATTCAGCCGTGAATCTATCTGTCCCCTGCTCTTCTTTCTGGGCACACTAACTCACTGCTTCATGAGTCTAGTTAAGTCACTGCATTTTCTTTTCCTAAATAATGTGATCTCAGTAATTTACGTTTGTTTGTTTGTTTGTTTCCATGTTTGGGAATGGAGATATTCAAAGATTCATGATGAATTTCTAGTTTTCCCTGGAGTTGGTTGCTAAGCTCCCTTGGAGCCTTTTGTTTTTATTAATTTGGGTCATCTTGCACTTTTTTTTTTTTTTTTTTAATGAGCTTGGGCAAGGACCTTTCAATCTTCCAAGCAATTTCTCTTTATTTAATTGATTCTATCCTCCTAGTCTTTATTGTTATTTTATTCATTTATTCTTGTTTTCTTCTCTCTAGTGTATTTGACTTTATCTTTCCTTCTTTATTCTGAACTTGAGATGCAGCATTTGGTTCTTAAAGATCACATTGACTTTTTAGGGTAAGAACATATAACTATCAACTTTTCTGTTAAAACTTGTTTGTGGCTTCTTTTCTTCCTTCCTTCCTTTCTTTCTTTCTTTTTGTTTTTTTTTTCAAGACAGGGTTTCTCTGTGTAGCCCTGGCTGTCCTGGAACTCACTCTGTAGACCAGGCTGGCCTCGAACTCAGAAATTCGCTTGCCTTTGCCTCCCAAGTGCTGGGATTAAAGGCATGTGCCACCACTGCCCGGCATTTTTTTGTGGTTTCTTTTGAGCCAAACTTTTGTTTTTCTTTCACTGAAGTATGAAATGGAAACTTAAGGGATCTTTGAAAAGAAAGTTCCAGAGACCTGGGAGGTGAGAGAAGCTCAGGATTCACAGACAGGCACCTTAGATGAAGTGCCCAATAGTAGCGAGAGGGAACTTGTAGAATCCACCTCCAGTAGAAAGTCGGGGCATCAAGTGGAGGGATGGAGTTGCTATTCCTCAGACAAAAACCCGGACCTAGAATAGTCCCTACCTAAAAGAACTGCAGGGACAAAATGGAGACGAGACTGAGGGAACGGAGGTTCAATGACTGGCCCAACTCAAGATCCATCCCAGGGAGAGGCTCCAAGACCTGACACTGTTACTGATGCTATGGTGTGCTATCAGACAGGAGCCTAGCATGGCTGCCTTCTGAGAGGCCCAACAAGCAGATGACTAAGACAGTTACAGAAAATTACACGTCACCAACGGACTGAAGTTGGAGATCCCTATGGTTGAATTAAGGAAAGGCCAGAAGAAGCTGAGGAGGAGGACAACCCCATAGGAAGACCAGCAATCATTACTGAGATCTCTCAGATACTGAGTCACCAACCAGGCAGCATACAGTAGGTCTTCCAATGGCCCTTGACACTTACACAGCATAGGACTGCCTGAACTGGCCTCAGTAGGAGGAGATAGACCTAACCCTTGAGGCCTCATGAAATAGGGAGTGTGGCTGGCAGGGGGTGTGAAGTGGTGAAGTGGGGGTGATGGTGGGGTAGGGACATCCTCTTGGAGATGGGGCGGGGGAAATGGGATGAGGTACTGAGGAAGAACAAACAAGGAGGGGGTAATGACTGAAATCTAAAAAAATAAAAGTAAAAAAGTAAATAAATAAATAAATAAATAAATAAATAAATAATAGAAAGAAGAGTATGAATTTCTTATAATTTAAATAGAATACTTTGTAGATAGTTGCTAAAATCCAGTTGAAATGTGGTATTATTAACTTTTGAATTTTTGTATATTTCTTACTTTTGAAGACTTATCTGACACAATTAGTTTCATCTGTTAACTTGACACAAACCTAGAGTCTCTTGGGGTGAAGGAACCACAATGACAAAACTGCCTCCATCAGATTGTCCTGTGACCATGTTTGCAGGGCATATTCTTAATTGTTAATTGGGATGAGAGGTTCCAGCCCACTTCGATAGTGCTGTCCCTACGAATGTGGACATATAATAAAAAAGAGAGGAGGCTTAATTTGAGATTGGGAGCCAAGAAGTAAGCAGCACCCTCTGTGGTCAGTTTCAATTCTCGCCTCAGATTCCTGCTTTGACTTCACTGACAAACACTTACTTGGAAATATAAGATGATATAAACTGTATTCTCCTTCAACTTGTTTTGAATCAGTGTTTATCACAGTAATAGAAGTAAAACTAGAACATTATTTTAAAGTAACAGTGGGCTATTAAAGTACCATACTGGTTATGCCATTAGTTATATTACATATGTGTGTGCATAAACATATACATATGCACAAGCACATGCACAAGCACATACACATGCACATACACATGCACATGCACATACATATACATATAATCATGTACATTTAATCATATACATATAATCATAAACATATAATCATATACATACATATACATATAATCATATACATATAATTGTATACATATGCATATAATCATATACATATAATCTATACATATACACATATACATTTTAATATACATATGCATATACATATACACATACACCACATACACATACATATATACATCATATACACATATACATATACATCATATACACATACACATATACATTTTCATATGTATATAATCATATACATATACACATATATATGTATATATTAGTGTTTTTCTCAGGAACAGAAGTGGATGAACAGTTACAACTGTTACAGCTTCTTGTTGAGTTATCCTCATTTTCATATGGCACAATCTTTTCTAACTCTTTTAACTAGTTTTTGTTTGAAGTCCATTTTAAGAGTCACAAGTATCACTCTGCCAGCTTGTTTATCCGTTCTATTGCTTTGGTGTGTTGATTTCAATCCTTTAAGATTTAGTTTTTAGATGTCTTTCCAAGTGAGATGTGTTTCTTCAAGAAAAGTGATAGTTGGCTTTTTGTTTTTTAAGATTTTATTTATTTTATGTATATGAGTACACTATAGCTGTTCTTAGATACACCAGAAGAGGGCATCAGATCTCATTACAAATGGTTGTGAGGTACCACGTGGTTTCTGGGAATTGAACTCATGACCTCTGGAAGAGCAGTCAGTGTTCTTAACAGCTGAGCTGTCTCTCCAGCCCCAATAGTTGGTTCTTGTTTCTTTAATCTAGTCAATTAGTTTGCATCTTTTAGTTGGTCAGTTGGAGACATATGTATTCAAGTTTGTTACTGACAAGATTTTTTTTTTCTATTTCCATGGTTTTATTTGTTATCCTGAATCTTTGGATCTTTGATAGTTCTTTTCTTCCTCCCCAGTCTGCATTAAGACTATGTTGTTTTGCTGTGTTGGATAGGATAGATTCCTTCCTGAGTTTCCTCTATTTATTTATTCTTCTCATTAAATATATTCCCTCCTGTGTTCTTCTAGATGAGACTGTCATCAATGTATAGTATTACTTTCTTCCTTTCTGTAATTTCAAGTTCTGCCTTTTTTTCTTGGTCACAAATTGTTTGTACTTGTCTTAAAATGTTTCTCTATGAATGTTAAGAAACAACTTTGCTGAGTATAGCAATCTTGGTTAATAGTTATTTACTTTCAAGTCTTGAAATAAGTCATTCCACATTTGCCTATTTTTTGTATTTCTTTTTTATTTGTTTGAGATTGTAATACATCATGTCATTTTACTGTTCTGTTTCCTCCATATGACTCCTCTCCTATACTCTTCCTTATTCTCTTTAAATTTTGTGGCTCTTTATTTTATCCATTGCTGTAAAAGGAATATTTTATATGTATGTTTGTTGTGTATGTAGGAATATCTATATTCCTAAATACAACCTACTCAATTTGTATCATATTACTTTTATATACATTTGCAAGACTGACTGTGTGGGATTGGTTGCTTGTTTATTGTTTCCTACAAGAGATTCAATACTGTCCTGATGTTTCTAAGTCTGAATATGGGTAAACCTTTTTCTCTCATAGGTTTTTAGTAATGATTCTTTGTTTTATGATTCTTTATTTGTGTGTTTCTTTGCTTGACATATTGCCTGTTATGCTGTGGAATGGTCCTATTTGTAATTTTGGATTTTAATTGCTTTTTTGTTTTCATGTCTGTTTCTTTCTCTAGGTCTAAGACGTTTTTGCCATAATTTCATATTTTTATCTTGGATTTTTTTTTTTTTTATCTAATGGGTTCTTACATGTAGCTTATTAAATATATTCCAAAAATCTTTTGAAGGTTTGGTCAGTTTTCTTTTGTTTGTTGTTGTTCTTGTTTTTTCATCTTATGTGTATGCATATTTTCCTGTCCTCAAACTGCTTGTTCTGTTTAGTTTTGTTTATTGATACTTCTCTCTCTCTCTTTCTCTCTCTCTCTCTCTCTCTTTCCTTCTTTCTTTCTTTTTCTTGTTGTTTTTTTTATTCAATTAATTGATTGATGAATGTACCAGTTCTTTCCCTTCATAATTTCCTTTTGGTTCTTTTTCAGACTCTTAATTTTCTTGCTGGATTCCTCCATATGTTAAACTTCCTCTCTAAGTTTGTGGCTCTTTTATCTCTTTTGGTAACTGTGTGGTCTAGCTTCTACCTCTCTACCTCACTTATTTGCTTATCTGTGTCATCCGTGTGGTGGTTGTCTCCTTTAAAAGTTGGACTCTGCAATTTTTATTAACTCTTTACCATCCCTATTTTCTCTGCTTGCCCACAGTGAGAATTTGTGAAACCATAGAGGTGTGGTAGTAATTTCTTGTCTCATATTTTGTATGTAGTTACTGTTTTGCACATATTTGGGTCTGGAAGTGTCTTCCAGTTTTCATTTTCTCCCACTCTTTTTGTTTGTTTGTTGTTTGTTTTATTTCACTTATATAGTCCTGGTGAGTTAACCTCACATGGTATCACATTTCCTACTGCTCCGTAGAGGAAGGTGGCTTCAGGTCCTTCTAATGTTTTGCAAACCAGCTCAGTGTTGACTTATAGTGTATCACTCACTTGTGTCCATGAGACTTTTCAAAAACAGTGTCATTATTTGAGAAAATGTGATGTGTTTTTGTAAGAGATAAAGATATCAAAATTTAAGTAGTAGAATGAGAAAGAATTGGGAATTTGAGGAAAAGAGGCAAAACCAGAATGAGAAATAAGGTACATAAGTGTACTGGTTGGGTTTGTATGCCAACTGGACACAGGCTAGATTCATTAAAGACAGAGAAACCTCCCTTGAGGAACAGTCTCCATGAGATCCAGCAATAAGGCATTTTCTCAATTAGTGACCAAGGGGGAAGGGTCCAGCCCATTGTGGGTGGTGCTATCCCTGGGCTGGTGGTCCTGGGTTTTTAAGACAACAGGCTGAGCAAGCCAGGGGAAGCAAGTCAGTAAGCAGCACTTCTCCATGGCTTCTTCATCAGCTTGTGGCTCCAGGTTTTGTTGTGTCTAGGCTTAGAGAAACACAGACTACTTGAAGCAATATCAGGATAACTATCTGGAGAATGATAAATATTGCAACAAAGATGGCAGGTTCTGTTGGAGGGCTATTGATCTATGTATCAGTAAAGCTGTCTTGGCATGTATTTGGAAAGTAACCCTGCAATATGAGGATGTATCTGACATTAGCAAGTGGTACTTTCTCCTGGTTAGAGACTTGATTGTTTTTATTAATCATTTTATTTGTTTATATTACAAATGATATCCCTCTTCCTGGTTACTCTTCCACAATTCCCCCATTCCACTCTCCTCCTCCCCTCCTCTTAGCCACTATGAAGGTGCTCCTCTACCCACTCACGCACTCCTGCCTCACTGCTCTAGCATCCCGGTATGCTGGGGCATCTAGCCTCCCTCCGTCCCATTGGTGTCAGATAAAGCCAGTCTCTGGTATATATGTATCTGGAGTCCTGCCACCCCCCCCCCCATGTATACTCTTTGATTGATGGTTTAGTCCCTAGGAACTGTTAGAGACTTCTAAACAGTCAGAAATGTTCATGTAGTAGTATTACCAAGACAAAAACAACAAACCAACCAAACAAAAATCCAACCAACCAACCAAACAAACAAAAACATGGACTATGGTGCTCAGAACAGTGAAGGTCATAGCCCTCAGGTTCTCTCCAACTTCTAAGAGA
Source organism: Rhabdomys pumilio (assembly GCA_030674055.1). NCBI lineage: Eukaryota > Metazoa > Chordata > Mammalia > Rodentia > Muridae > Rhabdomys > Rhabdomys pumilio. The sequence continues at coordinate 4,342,775 of JANHMN010000013.1, read as the reverse complement.
TATGTAAGAGAACTTCCTTTTTTCCATAGTTGCATTATGAAGGAGTGAGTATGGCTGTAGTTAGTACTGTTGGGTGCAACTTAGAGGCTGGTCCTGACAGGAACCTAGGGGGTCTTGTGTCGTTCATAATATGAAGACAATATACTGGGCTAAAATTGCTTCAGGTTAACAACGGTTCCACATCTTGCCCACACTTTAACACATACCCCATAGATTCTGTGTTAATTGATCTTGGGAAAGAGTCTAAGTACCAAAGTCTCTAAGAGTCAGTAGATGAAAGTGCATAGTTAAACACAGGATGCCAATGGGAAATCTGTAGGCAACAGCCATAGGATGACTCATAACGATAATCAAGGACTAACAACCATATATAGTCCTTTCCTCGAGGCAACTCTTGTCATTTCTTCTAACTGTCTCCTAACTCTAAAAGACCCAATATCTGGATCCACAAAATTCAGTTGTTTCATGCTGTTTATCCTGTGAGTCTATAGGAGGGTTTGTAATGCTTCACCTTCTTCCCATCATTAGGAACCATTAGCTTTCCTACTTAGGGCTTCTGAAGGCTGGTATCTGAAGGTAAGCAGACCAATAGATCATGTTTTACTCTGTATGATATTTGGCTGTTTGTGCTGCCAATGTCTGGTTTTACCTTACATTGTTGTAACTAGTGTCAGTACTTGTAACTACTGTATATATGGAAAGAACTTGAGGCAGTCTAGACTGACTTATTCATATAACAGAAGAGAATTCCCAGGCATGTGAATAAGCATTCAAAACAAAGCAGTTAAGACAGGAACCATGGTGGGCAGGTCTTCTGGAGAGAAGTGTGTTTTTATGTTGCTAATGAGATAGAGGTAGGCATCCTTTGTGGATGCAGAGCACAGACTTCAAGGCTCCTAGTGGGTTGGCAGCTGCAAATCCAGCATTGCTGTTCCTTCCTTATAACTATTTCTGGAATGTTGGCTAAATGCATACCTTACTCCATCAATATATCAGGCACAGTAACAATACCTGAGCTTCTGTGTTTAGTTATCCCGAATGCTCAAATACATAAAGATGAAGCACTTCTACCAAAACCAGCCCATGGGTAACAACCCTCAGGAAGAGAGCTGGAGGAATTTTCAACTGTTTCTCAGAAAAATGTAAGGAAAAAAACCAGACTTTAAAGGTCCTCTTGGGATGGCATCAATAATTTAAGTATCAGGGTGATGTTCAATAACTTTTCCCCCTGCAACTCACATCGTGGCAGGAAAAGGGAATAAAAATTGGAGTGTCATTTGAGTGCCTGATTGATTTGATCATAAACAGAGAGGAAAAAAGTTTATGTTAAGGAAAAATAATCACAGTTGAAGCCATGAAAGAACAGGGATAAAAGTGGTAAATACCTTACCTTTGAGATGTCAAAGTTGTCATTGTCCAAATGGCACAGCTGGCTTAGCGATCTTTAAATGAGCTGAGATGTGCAAAGACGACATATCAGGGTCGGGTCTGGGTATGGCACTAACCAAAACATCTCACAGAGAGAGGAGAATGTCACACACCTGCCACAAATGTGACACCAGAGAGCCGTGGGTACTTTATAGTTGGTATTTAGATGTGGAACCATTGGGACAGGGGAAGGCATCAACAGCACAGGTTTACAAAGGTAGGGTGCACAAGAAGTGCTGCTTGCTAGGAATGGTCTCGACATCTGGAGTCGAGCATGACGAGGCAGCAGGGATATGTGTCTTCCTGTTTCCGGTCTCCTGCTAGAAGAGACAAGCCACTGATGTCATAGGTTCCAAAATAATCTTGGAGAGCAGTACTGTCCCAGAAAGCTCAAATGCACAGTAATTTGGGTGTTGGAAAGAAATTCAACTGTCAGTCCAAAAACTGATATTTCACTTCAGTGTGACTATTTCATGCCGAGATGCTTTAAATTTATTTTAAATCAATTAGTAAAAGTTATCACTTATCATTTGACAATGGATTCACTCCCCTTCCATGCTGCTAGGAACATCCAGCCGTGGGTGTGTCGCAGGAACTAGGAGATGTGATGTGTGGTCCATATGGAATACAGCAGCTGGCTCCTGGATGGCCCATTAGCTCCAACTCAGTTTTGTGGCTTTCTTCATTCACCAATTATCATTCCTCAGAGAAGTTATTATCTCTAATGCTACTTTAATTAAAAAAAAATTCCCCTAACCCATACAGAATTTTGGCATCAGTATCCTGACTTTTATCTGGAACCTCTTCTGTACAGTGGGCTGATTATAATGTAAATTATTTATGATATAGGGCTGTTTACCAGCATGTTCTTTTAATATTTTGATTGCTACAAAGTTACTTTGGTATTATGGAATATTGGACTTTGAGACTGAAAATTTCCTTTTTAATTAATGCTCTTTCATTTTATGAATTTGATACTATTATATTCCATGAAGAGGCTTCACTTAGTCATAAATAAAAATGTGATGAACAAGAGCCAAACCTGTTCCTAGAACAATCTTAATACAGAAAACAAATAAACAAAAAAGAACCAACCATGTGGAATATTGAGCTTCAGTAGGCTTGTGTCAGCAAATATATATCTTAAGGAAATTGAATCCCTATGGATGAATAATCCCAGATAAAAGATGCTAAACAATTAAAATTGGAGAAAAAACTATAGAAAACACAAGTGTTATTTCAAATTATAATAATCCTTGGCAGAGGTTATCTTTGTAGACTTCAATACATGACTTTTTATCTTGGGTTCTCTTCCCTCTTTCTGCATAGGAATAAAACACCTGGGTGACAGAGTCGATAAAGCCTGTGCAATTTTTTCCTGTGTGGCTGTTCAGGGTGCCTGGTGTATGAAGTGGGATAATAGGACTTGCCTTTACATATAGACCTCAGAGCAAGTAGGAAAGCAGTGTGAGAGATTCATGTACAGACCAGGTAGGTTCAGGAGCATGCATGTGGGAATTACACGTTTATGGACTTAGAGATGACTTAGATGTAAAATTTACAACCAGCTATTGGCTCACTCGGAGTGTACAAAGTCAAAGTTTGGGTTTTGGTGAGACAGTATAATTGAAGACTTTTCTTAAAACTATTTTCTTCTGAGCAAGTAAGTGTCACTTATAAAGAAACATTCTTCAACAACGAACTTTTTTTTCATTATCTAGTTACCTATTCAGCTTTTCAGAGTTCGGAGTTTCAGTATAATACTGAAAGCAAAATAGTAACAAAATAAGTAAAATGTAAATGCAGCTTGGGAACAATTTAGAAAGCAACATTTTCACAAGACTTCAAAAGAAATAATTCAGAATATTTTTGTAAACATCATCTCCTTATAAATTTCCAAGACTTGTATAAATTAGTGTCATTATTGCTTGGAATCTACACTGTCTATCAAGTTCCAAAGCTCATCCAATTTTTAGAAAATTTAAATCTAAGAAGGTAATTTACAATAAAGCTAAGTGGTATAAACATTTATTTTTGTATCACAACAGCTTATATCTTGCAGTAATAGATCATTTTAATCAAGTGTGTAACTGACTATAAATTTGTATTTTCTCCAGTTTGGTTGATTGCTATAAATTTATTTTTTAAATTTGTAAGCTATTTTAAATCTCAGTAGAAAGCTATGCGATTCCACATAACTCTGTAATATTATTGCTATTCTGGGAAAGAGAATGGTTTTACACAAAATGGGTCAGAACCCTTAGATATCACAGTAATGGCTAGTAATTAATTTTTAAAATAAATAAGTTTAAAATCTGTATCTGCTATTCAGGTCTTTTCTAATTGTTAAGTAATTGAATATCTATTGAATAGATAATATATTGAAAGAAAGCAATCATTTTTGAAGCCTCTCCCAGTGGAAATCTGCCAAAGCCAAATATGACCTTGGGTTTTCTCCAGACACTATGCTGCCAGGTCTCTATCACTGGAAATGTTCTCTCCACCCACACAGCATCCTCATCCAAGTTCCACAGAGAGATCCAAGTCTTAGGAAAAGCCACCTGCTCCTGTGTGGTGGGAGGTTCCTGAGGGAAGCCTGGGTGCTCTTGGCATTTGTGTTTCTCACACTCTAGTCTCCTTCCTCATGTCTCTGCCAGGGCTCTGTTCATCTTCCTGTAAGTGCTCCTTTCTTTATGACATCCAACAGACAAATGCCAACACCGTTGAAAAGTTCTAGTGTTCTTGAAAATGAATGTATTGTAAGTGGAGACAGAGATGGAAACTGTAATCTAGAATTTTGTTTTCAAGGGAAATGCTTCTCAATTTGTGGTCTTCTGATAAGGCACCAGAATTCACTAGGTGAGCAACAGGAGTCTCTCTTCTTAACGAAGTCACCTTGTTTACACCAAACTTTAAACATCAGTAGTATAGAACAACATCCATAAATATTTTCAATATCATGTTTTTTGAATTATGCACTTGCCAACATATACAAATATACATGAAGGCGTATATCACTGTAGCATGAAAAGAACAGAAGGCCTTTGTAGGTAACAATATGAAGATTCACACATGTGGGAAACATTGCTTAGGCTTTGTAGAGGGTCATCTTCATGCTCAATGTGATAATGGGATGATGCCAACAGTCACAAGCGGCTATTACTAGCTTATGGTATCTTGGACATTGCTGTTCTACCCCTGCTTATAACATTGAGTATTAACCTTATTTCTGTAAGTGGCTCTATTTAGTTTCTTGACACTGTTGGGTAGGATAGAGATCAGCAGTTGGATTAATATCTTTGTAAAACTGATAGAAAATTCTCATTAAATGCCTTGGATCAGCCCTGCCTCTTCTATGTTGTTCTAGCTCTAAGCATCAGAAAGGTGGATGAGTTATAAAGTGAATGTGCCTCATGAAAGCAGATGTGTTATGAGCTGTTCCCAGGATTCCTGGTAGAGTTTCAGTCCTGCCTGGCACCGGCATTTGGCTCATAGTCTATGGTCTATTTTGAAGATTCTGTTCTAATGGTTATTCACTTAGTAAAGATGAAATTTGATTAATGTGGCACCACGAGGCTTCTTAAATCCTCCTCAGTCATCTTACCTAAACCGTAAACCTTAAGAAAGTGGGCAAATAGGATGACTGAACCCATGACTTGTGCACCCTACCTTCCCTGGAGACCTCCTACAACATGGCTAACATGACATCAGTAGACAGAGGACAAGGAACCACATGGATGTGCTTAGTTTCTTTCTTGCACCTCAGTGAGTAAACTGAGCTCTCTGAGCTCATGTTCAGATGTTAGGTGATACTTCATGTCAATCCCACTGTTTACAAATCAGAAAAATTAAGGGTGTCAGAGGTACAGAAAGAAGCTGAGAATTTAGTCAGAATGTCAGAGAGACTTGGAGAGAGAATAGTTGAAATCACTTCAAAGACAGACACAAAAAAAAAAAAAAAAACCTTTTAGTTTCAGCCACTGGAAATTCAGTATTGTTTCTAGGTAGCCTGGAGCAATGAACTGACAGATGTTTAAATTAAAAATCTGCAACATGCCTGTATGTATCAGACTTTTAAACCTGTATTGCTATGTTGTTCTTATTTTTAAAAATTAAATGTGTCTCAAATGTTGTTAAAGTAGGGAGTCATTATTTTTGAAATGAACAAGACAGATGTTTTATTAGCGCTACAAAATTTACTATAAACTCCCTTTGACTACTGTTTCAAGTACTATCTAGTTTCCTAGCCAGTGAACAGATTCTAAAACATAATATTTCCAAAGGAATAATGTGAGCAAGTGTATTTAATTCACTTGTACTTTCGAAGGCAGCAAAAAATCATCCAAGTTATATCAATGGCCAAAATGAAACAGAGTATCTGATGACATAAAAAGTATCTACTGTAAATGTATTGAAAAGTATCTACTGTAAATGCATTGAAAACACCATAGGAAAATATATACTTTGTGAATGATAACTTAAAAAGTACAAACCAATATTTTTGGTATAAGCTGTTTAATGATGTAAATTGTGTAATATGTATGCAGAAATTTTCTAGTCTCAAATTGGATGTTTAAATAGCGGGTTATTTTTTTTTTTACCTTTGATACATCTAATGTTACCATTATAAAATAGATTCTCATTTCTATTCAAAGCAATTTTCATGTTAATTAGCATTTTTTCATTCTTTCAGTATGCATATATTAACATAGTATTTGGTGTATATCTCTAAGCTATACGTGAAAATTTTTTAAAGCTTAGGATAGGTAGCCACCATTCTAGCATGGAGGGGGAAAGGGCTCCTGGGTCCTCACATACAACCAAAGAGCTAGGGGATGTTGATGACTTCTGGGAGAGAGTCAGTTTTCTGATAGGTTGTAGACCCTGGGAGGCTAATCATGCTTCAGTGGGTAATCAACACTCAGTATAGTCACACAAAAAATTGAACACAATTTGTTATAAAAAAAAATAAAAAGGAAGATATAAAATGGGTGAGGGTGGGTGCATAAGGAGCTGGGGGAGAGTAGAGGGTGAATATGATCAAACAACATTTTATATAATTCTCAAATTTACAATAACATAAATTTAAAACTTAAAAATTGCTAATAGTAATACATGTTTAAAATGCCATTTTGGAGGCCGGGGAAATAGCTTACCAATAAACTGTTTGCCTAGCATGAAGAAGACCTTAGACTTCATCCACCCCCCCAACACACACTCACACAAACACACACACACACACACACACACACACACACACACACACACACACGCACACAGTTGTTTCTATATAATTTTATTACATAAATAATGCTTATTTAGCTAACTGTTGGTTCCAGTTACTTACATATTAGTAATGGTTTCTATTAAACCATCTGGAGAAGTTGGTCCTTCTGTATAATGATATACAGAGTGTACTGGCTGGTTTTGTGTGTCGACTTGACACAAGCTGGAGTTATCACAGAGAAAGGAACCTACCTTGAAGAAATGCCTTCATGAGATCCAGCTGTAAGGCATTTTATCAATTAGTGATCAAGGGTGTGAGGGCCCATTGTGGGTGGAGTCATCCTTGGGCTGGTAGTCCTGGGTTCTATAAGAAGGCAAGATGAGCAAGCCAGGGGTAGCAAGCCAGTAAGTAACATCCCTCTACGGCCTCTGCATCAGCTCCTGCTTCCTGACCTGCTTGATTTCCAGTCCTGACTTCCTTTGGTGATGAACAGCAATGTGAAAGTATAAGACAAATAAATCCTTTCCTCCCCAACTTGCTTCTTGGTCATGATGTTTGTGCAGGAATAGAAACCCTGACTAAGACACAGAGCATTCCTTTGTGATTCAGGAAAATGTAAAATTACGTGTGAAAATCTTAATCTTGATTCCTTAATTTGCTTTTAAAAGGACCAAACATTTATCATCTATGTATTATGTATGTATGTATGTATGTATGTATGTATGTATGTATGATCTATCTATCTATCATCTATCTATCTATCATCTATCTATCTATATCTATCTATCTATCTATCTATCTATCTATCTATCTATCTATCTATCATCTATCTATCTATCTATCATCTATCTATCATCTATCTATCTATCTTGATGAGTATGGGAGCTTTGCTTGCATGTATATTTGTATATCATGGGCATGGATGGCACAGGTAGAGGTCAGAAGAGGGTGATGGGGTGATGGATCTCCTAGAATTGGAATTATAGACAGTTGTGAGCCACCAGTTATGTGCTGGGAACCAAACTTGAATCTTCTCGAGTTTTGAACTACTGAGGCATCTATTCAACTCCACATACCTATATTTTAAAATAAATAGAATAAGGTGAGACACAATACAAGGATACCCAGGCTTAGAGACACAGAGCTTGGTGTGAGGGTGGTTCTGGTGTGCCTCAGTTGTGTATGTGCATCACCAAAACCACTGACTGGCATTTCCTACTGCAAGCAATCTTTTTACTCTCAAGAGTGTGGTTTCAGCTCAGGGGCTGCTCATTCTCATGAGGTAGATAAGTGAGGGCACCTAAAACATGTCAAATGATAGCTGTAAGAACACAAATTAGAAGCTTAGTCATGGTGGCATATACCACTAATCCCAGCTCTCGGGATGCAGAGTAGATCTCTGAGTTTGAGTCTAGCCTATACTATAGGGCAAGTTCCAGGATATCCAGGAGTACACAGGGAAACTATGCCTTAAAAAAAAACCAAGTAAACAATACAAATTAGAAGTATGGACAGATACTATGAAGTTAGAGAAGTCAAAGATGTGTTGTGAGATTATCTGATTATCCATTTCCTTTGCATGTCTGAGGGAAGGGCTTGCTCCTTTTAACTGCTTATCACTGTATCTTGCACAGTCCAGATTAGGATGTAGCTGCTTCTATATAAATGCTCGCTGTTCCCAGGCAGCTCTCTACAGTAAAAACTGCCACTATTCCTCACAGAGCCATCATTTTCAGGGTATTGGTAGAATGTAACCATATGTCATGATATAATCAATTTTAACAAGTTTTGTATTTTAGATTTAAATTTAGTATTTTATGTATACTTTATATGTTGGTATATTTTATATTCATTTTACACATTTGATGGAAATGCTAGCCTTCCTTAGGCCTTTGGGGGTTGTGATGGATTATATAGAGAGAGTGTTGTACATTTTTTTTTAAACACTGATGAGGATTGATATCAGATAAGAGACGGGGACTAGTATGTTTTGATTTGGAACACAGTTTTAGGCACCCAACTCTGCATTTTTTCTGTTTTATATCAGTCTTTTAAAGTATGTACATTTATCTCCATTGTTATAGGTTAGGAGACAGAGATATCAAAGAAGAGGCACAGCAGCTGGAGAGTGAATGTGAGCTGCCTGGGGGTGGTAGTGCTGGGGTTTGGACTAGTTGACTTTTACTGCAGGGCACGAAGATTTCATTATCCCCTTTAATGAACTGCATAGGAAGTACCTGATGATTCAAGGACAAGTTTGGTGTACCCCAGTCATTATTTTATGGGACTGTTTGTTTTTTATAAATTTCTAAGCCTGAATTCTAGTTGTCAATCTGAATTGAAGGATGCTTTCTACATATTTAAACATGGATTGCTATTGAATGCTAAGTTGGTCCTGGTTTAGTTATTTGAGATTCTTTGTGTGTGTATTGTGGAGAGCCTCGGTGAGTGGTGACAGCATCCGCCATTGGAACATGGCGCTCGCACCTGACACTCGTGGGTAAACAGGTAAAATTGCGCATGTGCAGTGGCAAAGGCCTGCCAAATCACCGCCCAACCTGGGGTACCATACGGGGGTTTTGAGCAAGCAGCCAATCAGATATGTCCACCCCACCCTAGGGTGTATATAAAGCAGCGTCATCTTAGGTCTCTCTCTTCCTCCACACATGGTAATAAACACGTGCTGTAGAAGGATCCTGGTGCCCGCGTGAGTTCTTGCCGGCGAGATGATTGCGCGGGTCACAGTGTATGTGTACATTTACATGCACATATACATAAACACACACACACACACACACACACACATATATATATATATATATTATACTATTATTCATATATACATACATATATATGTATATCAGACAATATATATTATATATATTACATATATACTATATATTATATATATATACACACATACATATATATATGTATATATATACATATATATGTGTATGTGCGTGTGTGTGTCTGTGTGTGTGTGTGTCTGTGTGTATAAAATGAATAAATGTTGGAGGCATTGTGAATAACTGCATCCCTATTGTGAAAAAGACCAAAGATATGAAGGACAAATTGCCACAATCTGACTAAGAGTTATTAGCACTTGTTTGTTCTTGTCCCATGAAGCTTCATTCTGAAGACCAATTTTGGAGGCCATGGGGTGATAGACATAAACAAATGTACATAGATGAAGGGATCAGGGGGAAAGGGTACACTTTGCTGGAGTGACATCAACTACTGCAAAACAACCCAAATGTCACTGTGCTTATTAACTAGAGCACAGAGGGAGGTTTAGTTAGTCTTGGTAAAGGGTGTCTGTAGATGAACAGTCCCAGAGTATAAACATTCAAGAAGAGAAAAACAAAGTTGCTAGCTCTTGCACGTACTGGTTAACATTTGTTAACACTTGAACCAAAAGGGATTTTTTTTTCTGAATATGACCCTGGGGAAAAGGCTTTGGTGGTTTCCTGTGGGTCTGAGGCACTGGTTTTGACATGACTGTGGCTGTGTCAATGATACACATTCAGTGTGATGTTGATCCATTCTTTGCAGAGTCACTAGTGCTCTCTTAACTCCATACACTTGCTATAGCTTCCTCACCTCACATTTGTTCATGTCTCTCTCATAGCTGATACCTAAGCTAATATTTGTATATCTACCATGGGCTGAGCCTGTCTCCTAAAGTTTTTCTTCCCTTCTTGGTATCAACAATTTAAAAGGTAGAGTGGAAATGTGGTAAGACTATAAACTGAAAGATGTTTATGGTCAAACATTTAATGTCAGACTGCCATTTCTGCAATATTCTCCAAATCTCAGGACTAGTCTGCAGCCTAGGAATGTAACAACAACAACAATAACGTTCACAGAAGTAATTGTGAAGAATTTGTTGCCATTTATAATCTAACATGAAGATAAAAAAACTGATAATTAATGAATATCTCAATCCCCAAATTACTCAAAAGACGGCATATTTTTGGTGAAGTCCCACACTGTCCCATCCCACTGCTATTTACACATTTTGTTTTAGAATATGTGATTGTGTTTAGGTAACACTACCAAGAGGACTCGATTTAATATTAAGTGTTTAGCTGGAGGCAGAAAAGTTCCAATTTTGACATTGCCTGTTGAGAATAGATGTTTTAATTCTTCTTTTTTGTATAAAGAAGGCAAGTGATGATACTTCTTTCTGTTCAGCTTGCTACCTGGTAAATAAGAAACATATTATTTATATAAATATAAGATGCATGAATTCTAGCAAGGCTTTATTTTATGTTACTTTATATTTTGCTTAAACCAGGTAAACAAGTGATGTCTAATTTTAGATACAGTCCCAGTGTGAACCTCAAACACCATCAAAGAGTTTATTTGTCTATATTCAGCATTTAATGCAATACGTGAAGTCTGTAGCAGAGGAACTCAGAAGAATGGCACTGAGAAATCAATATCATTCTTGCAAAGCAGCTGATCAAAAGCAAAATATTGAATTAGATGACAAAATGCTTCATGGGCATTTTTTCTGCTCCTCATAAGTTGACCACACTCCAACGGATGGCTGCAAATCTATGAGTACATGGGCAGCACAAATTGGATTTTGTGAGTTATAAAAGAAACAAATAAAAATGCAGATACAAAGTAGGGAAGGTGTAAGGGAGTAGGCATGGAACAGGGAGTTGTCAGAGTCTGAATAGGATAAAAATACATTGTATGAAATTCTCAAAAAGTTAAAATAGTATGTTTAAACAAACCACAGGAATACTTTAAGGAATATATAAAATTCTGACTTCTAAAAAAATGATATGGAATATCTGTTACTTATTAAGAAGATTGTGTTGTGGTTGGTGAAGAAAGAAAATCATTCAGTCATTCTCATAACTTGGGAAGGGGTCAGGATAGGAGAAAGCACTAGAAACAATACAGCACAGGAAACAGAAGTACAGTTATGATCAATATTCATTTTACTAATGTCTCTGAGCTTCATGTGTGCAAACTGCATGACCTAAAATGTGATTATGGACAAAGAAGGCCCTTGATGTTAAAACTGGCGGTGTCAGCTCAGCCTCTATAGAACTGTCAGTCACAATGAGTGGATTCTATAAATTGACCAACACCAGATGACAAGTGATCTTATTTTAAAAGAAATAGTAGAGTTTTGTATAGTAACACCAGTAGTTTCCAGTCCTCCATCTTGAATGACCTCTTCAAACTTTGCCCCTCCACACTGATGTCTGAAGTTGGGAACAGAAGTTGTGAAGTGTGGAGTTTTCTGGAAATCCCAGAGTTCTGCAGACAAAGGATACTGAATTTAGCTTAACTCTACTTCCCCTGGGAAGAATGGTTCAGCCATCACCAACTGAGACTCTTGGTGGTTTGTAGAATAAGACAACTTAAATAATAAGAAAATAGGTCTCAGTGTGTCTCCTTGACTCTCTTCATCATAAACATGTTATTAATGAAATACAGTGTTATATTAACATATAGACTAAATTTTACTTTTATGTGCCAGACATTTTAATAATTAGACTCCGATTGAGGATTTTTAAATTGTTTACTACACTATTTGTTTTACACAGAAAAATCCACTAAATGAGACCTGTCAAAACCAGAACACATTTTTGTCTCATAGTTTCTTTAGTTGTCCAGCTGAATTTCAAACAATCTCCTGTGGTAGAAGATATTAACTGTTAAGGAGAGAAGAAATACTTACAGTGTTATTCATTCTTTATTTTTCCATGCCTTTTAGGAAAAACCTGTATTTCTCTATATTGTCTATTAGAAATCGTCTTCTTTGAGGGAACAGGAGGTTGAACGTTGTGCGCCCTTGATGGTACGTGCTCAGAACAGGTGCCCCCTCTTTGGGAAGAGACAACGGAGAACAGAGGAGCTCACAAACCGATTGCACTTACTAATATGATATCATGCATTTATATTTTGCTGAAAAGTTTTTTTTTTATTTTATAAATCTCTTCAAAGTCTAGTATTTTTAAATAATTGTCTTTTATTGAGACAGAGACTCAGTGAGCTCAGGCTGTCCTTAAACTTGTTATTTAATTAGGGGTTACTTTAAATTCCTTAGCCTTCTGCATCAACCTGAATTACAGGCATGAGCAACCACGCTTAATTTTAAAAACAGCTTTTAAATCAGCTTTCATGTAATTAAACTTTTAAGTATCTTATGATTAAATGAGTGTGATATCAACTATGAAGACTGATTATATGATATAGCAAGTATTTTTCACTCACCTCAAACCATCTCGTCCTAACATGATAGCTACCAAAGATGCATTGACCAAGAGAGTTAAATAAAAGTATGTATAGAAAAAGAAATATCTCCACACTGTTTAGATATTCTCATCTGGGAATGCAGAAGATGTATTGGTAATGTTGATTAGGTAGAAAATACTAAAAATGTAGTTGCCTGCATTTAATTATTATCTCATTATGTTTTAAAACAGAACACAATCATGTTTTCTATTTTAGGAAATCACTGCACTGACATCATTACTTGATAGTGATACTTCTCTCTGCAGCCTCTCATACACCTAGAATTAACTCATTGTCAGTATTTCCATTTTCAGAATTCTGGTTTTGGACCTAGCATCTTCCCCTTCATTGGTATCTGCCATACTTTGTGAAGATTCACTTTATCACATTTCTTTTATGAGGCTTGGAGTGTCAAACAAGGTCATGATATATTAGATATGGAGATGGACTCTTTACACATCACCTGATGTTTTCGACTTTAACTCAAAGGTTTAAGAGTAAATTAAGGTAATTCCAACACTTTGTATAAAATATACAGTGTATCAATATTGTTAAGTTCAAGAATCTCCTTAACTATACACAGAAAATTATTTGGTTAACAAATGTTGCTATTATTATTATTATTATTATTATTATTATTATTATTATTAATTATTATTTTATTATTATTACCACGCATATATTGTACATATAGATTCACATATCACTGAACAAATGTGTAAGTCAGAGGATATTTTTATGGAATTAGGTTTCTTCACCTGTAAATGAGATCTGGATTGAATTCAGATCACAAGACTTATATGGTAAGTAGCTGTATTTACTGAGACATATTTCTGATTATATATATATATATATATATATATATATATATATATATATATATATTTATCACATGTCATCATATATCATATTATACATCATATTGTGCCTAACTTTGCCTGGAGGAACTTTCAGCGTTTACAGCCACCCTACCCACAATACAAACCATAACATATTTTATCTGCTTTGACTTTGCTTGTGTCCTGTTTTGTCTGCCCAAACTAGTGCCAGGGGTTACTCACAGTCTTTGTTTAATCTACAGTTCCAATATGGGTCTGCATGGATCGCCAACTGGGTTATGTATGCATCAGCTGTGTATTCTCCACATTGTAGGAGCCAGATGTGATCTTGCGGTCCTTCTTGCCATTGGGGTGTGAGAATGCTGCTTGGGCAGGCAAAATGACACTAGACTTTATTTACCCTATGCCACCATTGGGTTCTGGACTTGTGAGAAGCACCAACGCACCACTCAGGGGGTAGGAGAAAAGAGCCTTGTGGGGGGGAGGACCCTCAGTCTGAGTGAGAAGTGACATAGGCTGAGACTGAAGCTGGTCTTCCCTGACTCCTAGGCATCCCACTGGAAATGTTGTAAAGTCAGGAACAGCAGGGGCCCACAGGCCTGCGAGGTGGAACCCGGACCAGAAGTTCCCAAAGTCCTGGACATCCAAACACTGCTTGAAGTTTTGGAGAGTTGGGAACAGAGGGGGCCCACAGGCTGAGGGCAACAAGCCCAAAGCTGGGGAGATGTAAACTCAGTTTACCTTAATAGTGGAGAGTCTGGGAGCTTGGAGGGGCCTTCTGTGGGAGACCTAGAAGGTTTTCTCCATGCTACCCATGGTGGTTCTTGATGAGAAAGATAGTCCTTTGTTCCAAACTGTTTATTGACTGTTCAGTGTGGAAAATGAGTGTATACCACCTCTTCAGGGTGGACTGAAGATTAAATACCTTTTGCAGGAAGGAATGTCTGGTCTGGGAAGGGAAGCTTATTGGCTAAGCCTCCAGGGCCTCTAGATACCTCATTAGTATGGAGAACTCTGTTCTGTGTAATGTGACCATTGGTCATGTGCCTTTGTGGGGAGTGTGTCATGTGTTCTGAGCCAGGAATCTTGGTAGGAAGCAGGAAGATGCTTACCATCCTCAGATAGGTGCCTGGGTGCCAGGGTCTCTGAATCCACTCAACCTTACCAAGTTTCCTGGCACGGTCCATGGCCCCACAGTATATGAAACTTTAAAAGAACTAATAAAAAAATTTAAAATTGTGCAATCAAAATGGACTGTACTTCCAGGTAAGAAGATCTCTGGAAACCTAAGATAATTAAAATCACAGGTTTTACTTTAGAGAATCGCTGATAGACCAATAGACATTTTTGGTTGTCATGTTGTTCTTTGTGCTTTGTAAGCAAAGTTTGAAGCCTTTTTCAATGGTTTGCTGACATGGTAGAAACTTCAAAATATGTAAGAATTTTTGAAAATGCATAAGAAGGAAAGAATATGCAGAGTTACATATTTTCTATGTGTAAAAATTTTAAAAGCAGATATATAAATCTTTATTTTGTGGGTATTTAAATAGTGTGCAATGCATATTATTCATATCATAACATTTTGTAATACACTGAAGCCTCTGTGACTCACCCAATGTAGTGACCAAAATGCATCTTGTTTACAACTTATCACTTTTCATGCTCTTCCTATTCCTTAAGATTATATTAAGTGTGGAGGCTGGAGACGTGGCTCAGCTTTTAAAAGAACCAGCTGTTATTCCAGAGGACACAGGTTCAATCCCAGCACCCACATGACAACTTAGAACTGGCTATAGCTCCAGTTCCAGGGGATCATATGACCTTTTATGACGTCAGCAGGCACCAGGAATGCGCATGGTGCACAGATATACTTGCAGGCAAAACACTCCTATGCATAGATTTAAAATTAAATTGGAAAGTACTAATTGTTATAGTTTCTATCATAGCTTGCTTCTCTGTTGCTGTGATAAACATTCTGACTAAAAGCAACTAGAAGAGCATAGGGCTTGTTTCACCTTATAGTTTATAGTCCACCTTGAAGGAAAGCCAAAGGAGAAGCTCAAAGCAGGAGGCTGAAGCAGAAACCATGGAAGAATGCTGCGTATAGGTTTGCTTCCCCTAGCTTGCTCAGCTGCCTTTCTTAGAAAGTCCAGGCCCACCTACCCAGGAATGGCTCCACCCACATGGGCTCTTCCTACCTACAACAATTAACAATTAAGGAAATTACCCACTAATATGTTCACAGTCCAATATGATGGAGCAAATTCCTTAGTTGTAATTCTATCTTTCCATGTATGTCCAGGTTGTCAAGTTGTTAAAACAACAGGTATAACAGTAAATGTGTCACATATGAGGTAAGTAAAGTAGAATTTCTGTTACATATTTAATGTGAGAATACTTGCTCTTCTTTGGAAGAACTATGGCACTCCAAGAGTGTGTCACATATGGTCAGTGAATGGCTAGAATTAAATAGTGGATACAGACCAATGTCTGTACCTTGATAAATTCTGGAAAAGGAAAATATAGAAATGAATCAGACAAAACGAACTTTTATGTCCTGGGGAGCTAGCTCACTGAATAAAGTGCTTCCTCTCTGATCATGAGATCCTGAGTTTTTATTCCCAGTAGCCATTAAAAGTCCAGGTATGGTAGTACATGCCTATAACTTCTACAATGGGAAAAAGAAAGAGGAAGATCTTAGAAGCTCTCTTACCAGTCAAGTTTGCTACTCCAGCAAACTCCAGAGTCAGTGAGATATCCCATCTCAAAAAGTAATGTGGAAAAACACATGCATACAGAAGCCATGGTACCCAACCTGCCCATATGCTGAAAGTGTTTCCCAAACACATATGCACACATTTATACATGCACAAATGTGCACAGACACACACATAACACACACATACCAATAATTTTATCCATCTGTTTATCTATGTATTGATGCATATAAGCTTACATTTTTTTAAAACCTACTTTTAATAAGGGTACTTAAATGCTTTATCCTCCCTATTATAGCCCACCACCCACCAGACATAGTGGAAATCAAATGTTAATAGGGCAAAGGATAATGTGGACCTGTTTAGAAATAGTTCTTTGAAGCAAATACAGTCTGCATTGTCCAGATATAAGCAGTTCAGTTCACATGAATCAGCAGTGGTAGCTCAAGCTACTAGCAAACACCATTCATGAATCAGCAATGGCGGTTCAATCCAGAAGAAACCACAAGGCTCTGCCAATAAGCTGGAGTCGGAAGAAGTGGCAAGCAGTCACTAGGTTTTTTTGGTGCATTTCTCTATGAAGTCATGACAAACAATGACCAACAAAGAATGGCAGGCAAAGCAAACCAATATCATATAGTGTGTCAGTGAAGGCCAGCATCAGCAAAGCCCAATGATGACCAGCAGAGGATGGTAAGGCAAACCAACACCACAGAACATCATCCACTGTCTGTTGGGCCCCTTTCTAAACAACAAGTGTTTCTCAAGTGTCTGCTCTAGCAAAGTATCACATGCCTTTTTTCTAGGCTGCTTCCAGAAAAATGCCAGGTGTCTATTCTTAGCAAAATATCCTTGCATGTATCTGCTTCAGCAAAACACCCTCCCATCAGACAGTTTTTATAAAACATCACGACACAAATGAGTCTCCAAAGGAACAAAAAATTTCCACTTCGTTTGCATGCATGCATGTATCTTTCTACCATCTGACTATCTTCTATCATTTGATACTTCCAAGTAGGTGTGATGATGATGAATAAAGAATTATGAATATAGAATATGTAGAAAGCTGAGAGAAACATAATCTAGGAGTCAATTGTTAAATTATAGGTTTGACTTAAAATAACTCAAAAAATTTTAGAACAAGACTAATTAAGCATTACATAATCAAATATATGCTTTTTTTCTATAGTCAAATGGCCAAACTGCTCTCCTTATTTTTACACATGATGCATAATTTTTAAAAACCTGTAAAACTATGTTCTTACATTTGACCTCTTTAGACTTCATCTTTGACTTAAGCAGTAGGAAGTTATCATTACCTTTAAATAATTTCTTGTATCCAAAACACAGAAACCTTCCTGTGTTTTGGATACATATTTTCTGCCAATCTCCCCTCAGTGTGACTACTGGGCCATCATCTGAGGTACATTACTGAATTGCTAGGGTTGAATTCTACTCCCAAGGTGATAAGTGGAACTTTACCTTCTCTATACTGCAGCTGTAACTGGAAACAGGTTGTAATAGTTAGAACTTGATTATTTCAGCTGTTTCTATAAGGAACGTGATCAGTGATAGCAGAGACACTCATTAGAAAAGGCCAGGAGTAAAAACATTGTCTGGAGTGACAGCAGCCAAGGAATACTGAGCACAGTGGGAACTCACAGAAGCAGAAAGGAGAGATTCTACCTTCCATCTTCTGCAAAGAGCTCTGCCCTGCACCATCTTGAATGTGAACGTCTACCACACCCACAAGACTGAATCTTTGTGGTTGCAGGTGGCCCAGCTGAAAATTGAATCTTCAGCAACAGTGAAGAGAATTGCAATATTGACATGATCCAAGGTCACCAGTTAGCTTCATTTTCCCTTAAATATTGCCTTTGTAATAAAGTTATATGAGATATAATAATAAAATTAACATGGGTGACCCTAAGTAATTTTAGTTCTTTCTATCAAAGTGGCTTCTCGGGTTATATCAAACCAGGAAGGTCAGTCATGATGGAGCTAAGATTAATATAGTCAACAGACAGATGTGAAGGGAGAAGTAACAAGTGAGTATGATTTTGGAGAAATTCGCATCATCCTCATTCTTCATCCTCATTTTACCATTACTTTTGTATGTAGTGCTTAGTTGAGTGCTTGATGTATATTGAGTTCAACAGATATAATTTTCTGAATGAAAATAACCAAACATTTAATCCAGGGCTAATTCAATAAGCACACATCCCTTACCTTCTCAGCAAATTTAGTTAATGGTTAATGTCATTTTATGCAGTAAAAACATTTAAAGTTTACCCAGCAATTTTCAATAATATATCACAACGAGCTGTAGTCCTTTATATTGTACAGTAGATTTATTGTATAATCTAATGTTTGAATGTTTGTATCCAGTGATCAACATCTTTTCAACATTAACTTCTTCCGCAATCCTGGGATTACCATTCTGATTTTCATGATCTAAATGAGACAATGTAATGTTTTTCTATTTGGTTTATTCCATTTAAAAGAAAAATTCTGTAAAAGCACAAGTGCTCTTAATTTCTCGGTTATTTTTTTTTCTAGTCCCAGAATTAGCATCCTTTCAAGGTTAAATCCTTCTCTTCTCTCTATACCAGTTTTGTTATTCATCCATTAATTGATGATTAATTTTATTCCTTGTCTTGGCTATTGTGAATAATGGGACAGTACACATAGAAGTGCATATCTTTTTGACACACCAATTTCATTTATATTCTACTAGTTTGGTTTCTGGGTCATAGGGTACATTTTTGGAACCTCAGTCATAGTTTCAAGAATGACCCTATTGTTTTATATCCCTCAAGTGTTCAAAGAATCCTCCTCTTTAAACAAATCCATTCTTTTATTAATACATGTTACTTTTAACTTTTTTTATAGAAGCCATTCTAATAAATATAAGGTCGTATGTCCTTGGGGTATAATTTGCATTCTTTATGGAAATATGTTAGTCTGGCAACAGTAGATTTGTTGCTTAAAGCGAAGACATGCAGTGTCTGCAGTTCTGTTCTTTATGCTCCAGATCGCTTCAGTTATATAAAGTCCTAGACATTTTAGATTCAGATTTTATATATCCATGAAAATGTCATTGATATTTTCATCGGAATTAATTGACTCCATGAATAAGTGTGAGTAATATGAACATTTTAAGAATATTAACTTTTCTGAGATATGCATGACATGCTCTTTGTCTATTTGTGTTTCCTTAAGTTTTTTCATAAGCATATCTTACTTTGTATTTATTTGTTGTGGGTGCATCTACGTCTGTATAGTCATTGTACATGGGTTTGTGGATACACATGCCTGTGCTCTTGTGTGAGGAGACTAGAGGAGGATATTAGGTGTCTTTCTCTATTACTCTGTACCTTATTTCTTTGAGGAAGTTTGTTTCACTGAACTCCTCAATGCTTGCTCTTTGGACTAGTCTGACTGGCCATGAATCCCTGAGTTCCAGCGCTCTCTGCCATCACCTCCCAATACTGTGTTACTGGCCAATGTAGTCAGAGCTCTGTTGTCATGTGAGTGCTGGAGAGACAAACTCAGGTCATGATGTTTTCACAGAAATCACAGCAAGCATTCTTCTCAATGGAATTATCTTTTTAACCCCTCATAAGTATTTGAGACTCTTCTAATTATTGATCCTTCATTAAATAGCTCTCTAATCGTAGATACTATTTTACTGTCATTGAGATTGAGATTATTTTCTTGATTTTTTTTTTGCTTAGTTAATTGCTAATATATAGAAATGATACTAATTTTTACATGTGGACTCATACCTTAAGGCTTAATTGATTAGTTCTTAAAGATCTTTTTTGAAATCTTTAAGGCTTTCTAAATATAGGATCACATTGTCTGGAAAACATGGACAATATAACTTTTTCTTTGATAAAGTTTATGCATTGATACTGTTCTCTTAACTGTTCAAATAGGATTGTCTATAATATTTTGAATAGAAGGCCAATACTGTGCATCCATGTCCTCTTCTTATACTTAGGGAAACACTTTCCATCTTCACCTGAGTACATGCTGTCACTTGTGAATCAGTGATTTGGGCCTTTGTTGAGCTGAAGCATATTTCTTATATATACCATTTCTCTGAAAATTCAACTGAAGGATTTGGGGTTTTAAAACTTTTTTGTGATGATAAAATCATTATATTGATGTTACCCTACTCATAACTATATAGTTATAGATTGACCTTTTTTGAACTAACTTTGTATCCCTGGAAAACATACAACTTAATAACAGTGAACAGTTGTTTTAATAGGCTCTTAAAATCATTTTGCCAGTGTTCTGTTGAAGATTTAAACATCTGTGCTCTTCAAAAATCTTATATGTGATATTTTCATTCTATTGTCCCTCTCAAGGTAATGCTGACCTTATAAAATAAAAATAGCAGTATTTTTCAATTTTGGAATATTTGTAAATTGTTACTATTGATTCTTGAAGAAATTCAATAAAATGTATCAGGTCCTGAAGCATTTCGTACTAAGATGGGCAGTTTTATGGCTGACTTGCTTGTTTTGAGACTGTGTTTTCTGTCTTCCAGGCTCAGGTTGGGTGTATCTAGAAACTTGCTCTTTGGTTTTAGATTATCTGTTTGATGCCAAGCAGTCATCTATGCTGACCTTATCATGGTCTTTTCATGGCATCAACTTTATGGTTTTCTATCAAATACACTTGGATTTGAGTTGTCTCTCTTTTTGTTACCTTGTTCTATATTTATCATTGGGAACTTGAGAGATGTTTTGTGGATTGACATGTTCTATTTTATAGAGTGTTTCACATGAGCTTGAGAAGAATATGCACTTTGTTGGACGGGATATTCAGTGAGTGTATGTCTACAACAATTTCAGAGTGTTATTATTGGTGTTCCTGTTGGCTTACTTTCTGGATGATCATCGGTGTTGGAGACTATTCAACATAGTTAAATGAAAGAACTGAAGAGGCCACTGACTTGTGCTTAAGCTCCATTTTCTATTGCCTTTCTTTTTGATTATTTCTTTAGAAAACATTCTTTCATAAGCACACTCACTTGACTCTCTTTGGAAATTTTATGACTTTGGGATAAAAAAGTTATTGAACTTGCATTTATCAAATTTGATTACTTTGAAGAGAAAAATGAAAAAATAATTATGTATGTTAAAGGAAGTAGGTAGCAGTTAGTTACTGTACAAAACTACATGGTGTGGCTAATAATAATTTCCAAGAGATTTTTCTCTTAAATTTTATGGTATTTTATATTTTATTATTATTTGTGTGTGTGTGTGTGTGTGTGTGTGTGTGTGTGTGTGTGTGTGTGATTAACAGGGCAGCTTTTAGAAATTGAGTCATAAGGCTTAAATGGAAACTGTGAGCACTTTTACTGGCTGAGCCTTCTCTTTGTCCTCAGGGGATTTATTTTTTCTATATCACCTGTTTTTTATTTGTTTCTTGTTTCTTCTTTTATAATCTGCTTTTAATGTATTTTTTGAACAGAGTTTCCACCTTTCTTATCACTCTGAATTTCTATTGTATTTCTTGTGTGAAATTTTTATAGTAAAATCCTTAAGTTAGAGGTTTCAACAATTACAGCACCCAGTGTAAATTTGGTGTTTGTCCTTTCTGAGTGAAGTTAAGGCTAAGAATATTTTGAGGAAATAAAAGCACCTGTTATCTAAATATCTTTTTCACAAAATGAAAGCTATGAACTTCCAGAAGGTCAATTCTAAAGAAGATTGGTTTTTGAAATCGGGAAAGGAATTAAAACCTAGATATAGAATCTCGATTCAGTCCAGAGCCAACCCTCTTAGTAAACATTTCTTATCAGTTCAAACTGGGGTGACCATTCTTCAGCTCTCTGTAGATTTTAGATATTCGAAGCACTAGCGTACCATCTGGATTCAACACACTGACAGGGAAAATGCAATTTAACATTCCCTAACTAGACTAGGAACATTTTAAAAATCATTCTTCTTAGTCTTGCTTCCTTCTCATTCCTTTAGGCAATTAAACATGTTGTCTGTCATGCTACTAAAGTACTCTCTGGATAAAAAGGGCTTTTTGATGTTTGAGAGTCTCATTTCTCCCTTGAGATTTTTCCATAATGGTTTATGTATGGGTCAGTGCTTGAAGGAGAATGCAGGAATACAAAGTATTTCTCATACCCTGGGCACACCCACTGCTTTCTCTGCAGAAGAAGCAATTTAGGTAATTCCCAGTCTTATATTGAAAAAGGCAAATCTTCAGGGTAACAAAGAGGAGGACAAACTAAAAATTTCTATGAGATATGCAACTCAGTTAATGCTGTTCAATAGAAATTGCAAAATGAGCAAATCCAAGGTTATCTTGGTATCTTAGGTAAGACATATGCTTGTTATGAAAAACTCACATATAAGGAAACATCCTGAGAAGTTTGGAATATGCTACTAATTTTATTCATTTTACAGTTTGCTATTTGAATATTCTTTTATTGTTTATTGTTTTTCTTAATTAATTAATTAACTTTACATCAACATTGCAGCATCCCTTCTTTTCTTTCCTTGCAGTCTTATCCTTTCACCTCACTTACCACTACCCACACCTCCTATCTCCTTAGAAAAAGAAAGAATATCAACCAGCCTTTGCATATTAAGTTGAAGTAGATCTAGGTGCATCTTCTCCTACTGAAGCTAGACAAGGCAGCCCATTTTGCAGAAAAAGATCCAAAGGGAGGCAACAGTGTTAAAGAAAGCCCCTGCTTCTGCTGTTAGGGGTCCCACATGAAGACCAAGCTGCACATCTATTACATAAGTACAGAGATCCTAGGTCCTTTCCATGCACGCTCTCTGGTTGGGAGTTCAGTTTCCTGAGAGTCCCTTTGGGCACAGGGTAGTTGATTCTGTAAGTTTTCTTGTGGTGTCCCTGACATCTCTGGTTCTTTCTATCCTTCCTCTCCATCTTCCATAGGATTCTCAGAGCTCTACCTAATATTTGGTTTTGCGTCTCTGCATCTGTTTCTATCAGCTGCTGAGTAGACTCTCAGGTGACAGTTATGCTAGGCTCCTGTCTACAAGTACAGCGAAATATCATTAATAGTATCAGGGGTAGGCTCCCATTTATGGCATGGTTTTCAAGTTGTGTCAGTTGAGGAATGGTTGGCCATTCCCTCAATTTTGGCTCTTTTTACCCCTGTACAGCTTGTAGGCAGGACAAATTGTGAGAAGGTTTTGTGGGTTGCTATGTGTCCTAGATAGAAAAGATGGCCATTTCAGGTTCTATATCCTGAATTACTACGAGTGTTAGCTAGGGTTACCCTTATAGATTCTAGCATTTTCCATTGTTCTAGGTTTCTAGCTTGTCCAAGACATGTTCCCTCACCAATTCCAGTTCTTTCTCCCTCCATCCTCACCAAACTTGGTCTCTCCTGTTATCCTCTGAACCTCTATTCATCCAGTTCCCTCCCGCCATCCACCTCTGATGCCTATTTTATTACTCAGTCTCAGTGAGATTCATAAATTCTTCGTTGTCTGCTCTTTGTTGCTTCTTTGGGTCTGAGGATTGTAGCATGGTTAACTTGTACTTTGTGGCTTATTAATGTAAATATATTTTTTGTTTGTTTTTTTGTTTTTTTTTTTGTTTGTTTGTTTTTTTCTTTTTTCGAGACAGGGTTTCTCTGTGTAGCCCTGGCTGTCCTGGAACTCACTCTGTAGACCAGGCTGGCCTCAAACTCAGAAATCCGTGGCTTATTACCTATAAATGAGCACATACCATGTTTGTCTTTCTGAGTCTTGGTTATCTCATTCAAGATGATCTTTTCTAATTTCATCTATTTTCCTGCAAATTTTATGATGTAATTTTTAATGGCTGAGTGATATTCCATTGTGTAAATGTACCACATTTTATTTATCCATTCTTTTGTTAAGGGGCATCCAGATAGTTTCCAATTTTGGGTTATTGTGAATTAAGCTGAGCAAGTATCTTTGTAGAGCATTTTTGTGTATATGCCCAAGAATGGTATAGCTAGGTCTTGAGGTATTTCTATTCTCGGTTTTCTGGGAGCTAAACAGATAAATAGATAAATAGAAAGTTGCTCTAAACAGAGAGCTGAACAGAATGATAATGTCAATTGATTTAACTTTTAAAATGGGTGTGATTCTGAGTTGTATAGTTATATTTTTCCTCTAGATAAAAGGTCAATATAAAGTCTTTTCTGGTTACTGGCCAAAGGATAGACAGATTTGGGAAAAAAGGTTTTTCTATGAGTTTTCTGATGAGGTCATTAAGGTAGTAGTTATATCTTCCGGAATTATGTGGATCAGACATGACAGAACACTAGATTCCAGAGAATCAAAATAATTATCTTGATACTAAAATTTGTTTTGAGATTTGTATATTACAAAATACACAGCCTTGGTGAATGAATCCTCTTGTCACCTGCATGTTCACTGATGCCCTGGACTTCCAGCTGGATGCAGTTAACACAGACATCAGAGGCTTACCAATTTACTCTTCCCCTCATCCCTCTTCTAATATCTCAACACCCATATTCATCTTGAAGAAGTTAATGAAGAATCAGTGCCCCAATTCCCTGGACTTGGGGACTGAGGTGGTTAATATTAGGCTGTCTTTCTAGGGAAAAGTAATGGAACAGAAAAGGAGAGCTAAAATTGATTACATGGCCATAATCCATTGGTAGAAATCTGTATAATTGTTACTAAGTTGATACAAATTCAAAGATTTTATTGGTATAATTTCTTCTATTGAAAATTTGTGGGTACAAGGCTTAGACCTTTTACTTCTCCAACAGGGGAAGTTGTGTGTTGCCTTAAAGTGTTGCTTTTATACCAACTATTCAGGCATTAAGTCTCTTGTCTCTCGGGTTTATGCTGTTCAACAGACTGATGGCTTTTGTACAACAACAGATAGATGCTATTCAAATGAAACCCATACAGGTCCATTATTACAGGCTGGAAGTAGGGGACTCTGAAACCTCTGTCATCAAGACTGACGAGGATTAACCTCTAACTTACACGCTAAGCCGGATAGTCAATGATGGGTAAGAGAACACTTCAAGACTCTTGCTCTTAACTGGGAGGCCTCACTATCTTTTTTTTTAATTTAAAACACTTTATTTATTAATATTTGTATAAACATATATACTTATACATGTATACATATATACATACATATATAAAAGATAATTAAATAAGATGTATTTAAAATTATGGGGGGTTGGGAAGAGTGGGAGGAAGGAGAGAAAGGGGAAAATTATGTAAATATAGTATTCATATATGAAATTCTCAAAAAGGAATCCAGTTTTTTAAAATGTTCAACAGATTAGCATTTTACAATATGAAAATAAATATGACCTATAATTATGTTGAAGGACATTTAACTTACTACAAACTTTGAAGTTTAAAATGAGATCAATAAAAATTATTTTACCCAGCATACTAACACAAGCCACAATAACGTTTTATAATTCAAAGTATTTCTGAGAACAAGAAAATAGATTGTCAGGAGCTTAGTCAGCAGAACCAGGGGTACACTGTGTGTTAATTTTTTTTAATCAAATCATAATTTTTACTTTTTAACACAGAGGTTATAAACACAAAAATGCAGGATGTGGGGAAGGGGATGACACGTAATTTCTTTCTCATTCCATTTATCATTTGTATAAATAAAGGCTATTGGTGTGTGTGTGTGTGTGTGTGTGTGTGTGTGTGTGTGTTAATTTTGTATTTAGCCACTTTGCTGAAAGCGTTTATCAACTGGAGGAGTTCTCTGGTAGAATTTTTGGGATTACTTGTGTATTCTATAATATCATCTGTGAATAGGGATACTTTGACTTCATCCTTTCCAATTTGTATCCCCATTGATCTGCTCTAGTTATCTTAATTCTCTAGCTAAAAATTCAGGCACTGTGTGGAATAGATATGGAGAGAATGGATGGATTTGTCCCTAATGTTAGTGGAATTGCTTTAAATTTCTCTCCATTTAATTTGATGTTGGCTATTTGCTTGTTGTATATTATCTTTATTTTGTTTTTGTATGTACCTTGTATCTGTGATCTTTCCAAGACTTTTGTAATGAAAGGGTATTGAATTTTGACCAAGGATTTTTTGAAAAACTTTTTACATCATATGTTTTCTTTTTCTTTTTTTGTTTAGATGGTGGATTATATTGATGGATTTTCATATATTTAATCATCTTTGCGTTCCTGGAATAAAATCTAGGTTATCATCATAGATGGTGCATTAGATATATTCTTTGATTTGCTATGTGAGTATTTTACTGAGTATTTTTACATCAATATTCATAAGGGAAATTGGTCTGAAGTTCTAATTATTTCTTTCTTTG
The DNA here is from genome assembly GCA_030674055.1 of Rhabdomys pumilio. Lineage (NCBI taxonomy): Eukaryota > Metazoa > Chordata > Mammalia > Rodentia > Muridae > Rhabdomys > Rhabdomys pumilio. The sequence continues at coordinate 4,315,968 of JANHMN010000013.1, read as the reverse complement.
CTGAGACTTTGTGTGATCTAGGTACCAGGGTGATTGTAGCCTCATATAAAACCATTTGGCTGTGTGGCTGTGTGTGTGTGTGTGTGTGTGTGTGTGTGTGTGTGTGGTTTATTTATTTATTTGGTTGACTATTTCTCTTTCTAATAGTTATAAGTGTTTTTAAAATTTTACCTGATCTTGATTTAATGTTGGTAAGTGTTGTCTTTTAAGAACATCAACAATTTTATTTAGATTTGTGATGTTCAGGTTTTTGAAGATCTAATGATTCTTTGAATTTCTTCATTGCCTGTTGTTATGTCCCTTCTAATTTCTGATTTTGTTATTTTGGCTATTCTTCTTTGCCTTAGAGTTAGTTTGGTTAAGGCTTTCTCTATCTTGTTGATTTTCTCAAAGAATCAATTCTTGATTTTGTTGATTTTTTTGTATTATTCTTTTTGTTTGTAATTTATTGATTTCAGTCCTGAGTTTGATTATTCCCTGTTGTCTACTACTCTTAGAGGTTGTGATAGTTCATATATGCTTGGCCTAGGGAGTGGCACCATTTGGAGATGTGGCATTGTTGGATTAGGTGTCATTATGGACATGGGCTTTGTCCTAGATTCCTGAAAGCCAGTATTTTGATAGCAGACTCCAGATGAAGATGTAGAACTTTCAGCTCCTCCTGTATCATCCCTGCCTGGATACTGCCATGCTTCTGCTTTGATCATGATGGAATGAACCTCTGAACCTGTAAGCCAGCCCCAATTAAATGTTATCCTTTATGAGACTTGCATTGGTCATGGTGTCTGTTCATAGCAGTAAAATTCTAAGACAGGAATTGGTACCAGGGACTAAGGTATTGCTGTGATAGGCCTGACCATGATTTTCTTTGGAAGAATGTAGATTCTGGGACTCTGGATTTGGAAAACAGCAGAATGCTTTAAATGGGGCTTAACTGACCATCCTAGTCAGAATGTAGAAGATATTGTTGCTGGTAGTAATTTGAACTGTGCAGACCTGGCCCAAGAGGTTTCAGAGGAGAAGAATATCAGTATGTGTGGCATAGTGACTGTTTATATTGTATTTTCATGAAAAATATAGGCCATGCCTTCTAATAGTACCATTCCCTGGGCTGAGCATATACAAACCATTACAACTGGGCTTTGTTGTTTTTTGTTGTTTTTGTTTTTACTATTTTTCCCTTGGTTTCTATTTCTTCTTGGTTTCTGACCTGAGTGTCCTGGACTTCTGATGATCAACAAGTCTTCATGTCCAGTAGGGTGTCTCCAATGGGTGGCCAGTGTGGGCTCTTGTGTTTTGTGTGCTAAATTGCCTTTGAAATCCCTATTACCAGCACAGTCTTGGGTCCTTTTTAACTGTATGGTCTTCAAGAAAACAGGCACTTTTGTGGGGCAATAAATGAAGTACAAGGTATGGGGTGCAACTTATTGCTGTTCTGCTGTTGGGTCTGCTTTCAGGAGAAGGGCAAGGGCTTGTGGGGGCTCGTCTTACCTGGTGTCACTATTGACAGCAGACCTTCTCTTTGCATATCCTTAATTCTTGGTTTTTTTTTTGTTGTTGTTGTTTTGTTTGTTTTTTCAAGACAGGGTTTCTCTGTGTAGCCCTGGCTGTCCTGGAACTCACTCTGTAGACCAGGCTGGCCTCGAACTCAGAAATCTGCCTGCCTCTGCCTCCCAAGTGCTGGGATTAAAGGCGTGCGCTACCACCGCCCGGCCCCATATCCTTAATTCTTAACTACATAAGAAACATGAACACAGAAAACAGCAACTTATTTCTGCTACTAATTTCCCATCTGAAATTGAGATTCATGACTTTCACTTAAAGGACTGGGGGGCAGGCACAACAGCTGGGTTATAAATTAACTAATTAAAAAATAAAACTAATAAATAAAAATAGATAAAAAGAATTCAAACCAGGAAAAAAATTGCAAGCAAGGTTTTTTTTCCTGCCTTTCTGTGTATGTACATTGTATAATGACCCTACTGAGTGATTTACCAAATAGACAATCAGTACTCCTTATTGTGATACTGCCTGTAGAGGTTCAGTGAAGAATTTAACCCGGCATGTGCACATGTAATTCCTCATGTGAAATTATAAAGTGGCAAGTTCATGGAAGGTTGTTAGATCATGAGGGCAGAATTGAGCCTTATAAGGAAAGCAAGCCCTCACCAAACCAAATTCTCATCTCAATCTTGTGCTATCCAGGCACCAGATCTGTGAGAAACTGTTTTGTCAGTTTCCTTGATGGAGGTCTGGCTTCTAATTGCTTTTATTCAATGGGAGGGCACAGAACATTTTGAGAAAGTAGCAGGAAAAGTGAAAGACCAGCTGTTCTCTTCACTTTTTTTCCTCACAGATACAGTTTACTTTGAATCATAGTTTTAACCCCATGGATGCTGCAGAAATGAAGGATTTCTACAATTTCATTCCTAAATGAATAAACATTTATTATGTCTCCTTTAACCCTTGGTGTATCTCTTAAAAACTTCTTGGCTTAGTTAACTGCCCTTGGGGCAATTCCTTTTAGTCTTAACAATATAGAATGTGTTACCCAGAGCTGACCTAGGAAACTGACATTCAAGATGGGATTGTAAGATTCCGTTTTTATATATTTTATAAGCTGGCTGAATAGTACCAAGATGATTCAAGTTTGTTTTGGCAGCAGCATGGGATTAATAGAGGGAAGAAATAATTCATAAATGATATATTTTGATATAATGTTACTATGAATGTCTTTAGTTATCAATTATTATGTAAAGAATGACCCCAACATTTACTTGATTATAGCAATTACCACAAGTCATCAACTAATTTCTGTATCTTAGGGTTATCATAGGAGTTAGCTTCGGTTTAATAAGTTTATGAAGGAGGCTGCAGCTGAGATAATCACTAGGAATGTAGCTATTGAAGAATTCATTGGTGCCAGTGGAATCTGCTCTCATGATGTGTCACAGCAGTAAGCATTGGAAAGAGACTTCCATGTTTCATTGACTGTTGGCAGGAGGACTTAATTCTTCATAAAAGTGCTTCTGAGGTTGCTAAGTGTCTGATGACATAAAGCTGTGAACAAAACAGAGAAAATGGAAAGCTTTTGCTTTTTTGTATGATGTTTATACTTCAAACTGAAGTCTCCCCTCCCCAAGTCTGTCCCTGAGAAGTAGGTCAATGCACCATGTTTACATATGTTTTTTAAGAAGTCTGTGTATCTGAACTTCTAAACACAGCATCAGAAAAAATATTTTAAGTTATTACATATTAGAATATGGGCATATTCTAAGTTATTACAGGTAACATTATTGTTCACTAAGATTGTAGGATATCCATTTCCTTGAAAGTCTCTTCATTTTAGTTGACAGTGGAGAAGCAGTTTAGACTAATTGACAATGTTGGATTCCAGCCTCAACACATAAGTGTCAAAAGACTCTATAATGCAATTAATTCATTTTATATATCAAAAGTCTGACAGAGCTGAGGGCTAAATCTTAATACTGTTCCCAAGTGTCACAGGGCTGGATGGAACTCCTATTAGGGCTGTGTGATAATGGGGTATTACAAGCTCTGAAGGGACAGAATCTGCATAAGAACTTACAGGAATATGAATCTGGTATGTGCAATGGACCTTTGTAGATCTAAGATGGAGGGTAAGAATCTGTAAACTTACATTCAGTAGGAGAACCTGAGATATAGTCAGGATCCTATGGATCTGAGATATGGGGTAAGAAGCTGTGGACCTGAGATGTAGGGTGAGAATATGGGACTAGGATGTAGAATGAGAACTTGTAGGCCTGAGATACAATTGGGAGTCTAAAGACCTGAGATACAGCAAGAACCCATGAACATAAAATGCAAAATTGAGCTTGTGTGTCTGAGATATGGGATAGAAGCCCATTGGCCTAAGGTACTAGCTTGCAAACTGTAGACAATGATTAGTCTGAGATTTCTGAAACTTTAGTCCTTAAATCGATCTTGCTTTTACCCCGAAAACTCACCTGCTTTTTCATAACGATATTGAAAGTCTTTCTAGAGAACGGCTTTCTTAGAGGATGCTAATTCTTCTCTGCATCTCCCACGGTTGATGAACATTGCCTATTGAACTATTTGGAGAATTAGATCTGATTATCTTTATTACTCTCTCATACATTCTCTTCTCCAATGCCGCATTACATGTTTGGTATTCTAATGTGTTCTTTTTTGTTTTGAATATTTAAATCATCCATCATTATAATCTTTACCATTTTACTCACGAACAAAACCAACCAAAAATATTTCATTATTCCTTAATTCTGAATTTACATATTATTTTTTCAAGGTTGACTATAAAAATTTAGGGAAAGTTTTTGCATGAATAACTAAAGGGGTAAATTAATGATGTCAGTAAATAATAAATATATATTCCCAGAGACAGAAATGTTCAGTGCATAGATAAATATAGTAAATTGATGAGATTGAAATAAAGAGACATGCTCAATATCCAGTAACATTCTGACAATAAGAGATGAAATTGACCAGAAATCTTGTCTGACATGAAAGAAGCAACAGAATAAAGACAGACACATAACAAAATGATGTCTTTAACCTGATGAAAGAAACAGAGACCAGTGAAAACAATCGGTTCTAAGAACATGATATCAGGACAGAGCAGTCTAGAGACACAGTAATAAGTGCAAAGAATAAGATGTTGATGGTCCAGGAAATTTCCTTTGGGAAATAAATGGTTTCCCTTTTGAAATTCTATGCACACTATTTAAATAAATGCTATTTTAAAAATGTTTTACATATTTAGTGTTCACAGTAATAAATTT
>JANHMN010000013.1:4303666-4306166 GCA_030674055.1 Rhabdomys pumilio | reverse complement strand
TTTATAAAGTGTGAAATTTGGGATATTTATTTTGAACTTTGTGTTATAATAAAAATACTATTTTATTCCACCCCCACATTTTGATATCATGTTAAAATTGAATTTGCATAATTGTACCATAATCAGGCAATCATTAAGAGGATCCATAACTGACAAGTCCATTTGAATTTATTGGTACTTTCTTTAATTCCTAATAGGTGTTACATTTCTGTTAGAATTTCACATATGTTTAAAATTAATATGTATTCTTTAAGTGCAGTGTACCATGTCTATTGCTTATATCAAGCCTATTAATTTTAATTTTCCAAGATTTTCATTAGTTGCTAATGCCTTTCTCCTCTGTAGTCTATAAATTCTTAAAATAGATAAGCTAAAAGAATTTTTATGCTAGTGAACTTGTCAGTGAATACCAAGAAAAATAATACTGTGAAGTCGATCTTTATTCACTTAGGAGTTGTTCATACAGATTTTGGGTGAATACTTTCTTTTTTATAATTTTTATTGGATATTTTATTTATTTACATTTCAGATGCCATCCCCTTTCCCCATTCCCCTTCCCTAGAAAATCCCTATCCCATCCCCCCTCCTTTTTGCTTTTATACCATTTTAATTACATGTAAGCATTAAGATCAGTTCTAGGTTGAGGAACTAGTAATACAATAAATGCAAATAGTCAAGAAACAAGCAAGACAATAAACATAAACAGTCAAAGAACAAGCAAAGCAGTAAACACTCTCATGATCATTGTTTCTAAGGGCTCATTAAGATGACCAAAATATCTGAGCTTACTTTCCTGTCCTAGCCCAAAGTCATTTTCATTTCTGAAACCTACTTCCTTTTTCTAGCCCAATATTTAAATTCCTGTCTGAAATTATTTCCTTGTCCTTGGCCAATGTCATATTCCTGCCAAGCAGCCCATTTCCTTGTCCTTGTCCCATGTCAGATTCTTGCCAAGAAGCCCCAAAAACTCTCTGCCTCTCTCCCTTTTTTATTTCATAAACAAGACTGAGCCTGTCTTAGGTCATTCTGACAAGAGTGCCTTTCTGGTTCTATGCAGTATCCAAAGCAATGCACGTATGTCTTAGGTTGGTAAGGCTCTGTGCAGAATCTTACCCATCCTTGGCTTGCCAGCCTGTTAATTTATTAACTCTCTCTGGGGGTCCTTTTTTTGTTTCAAGACATGTACTTTGGCTGCCAACATGTTGATGTTGTTAAAGACAAGCTTTAACACTATGGGCAGGAATAAAAGTATTCTTAGAACAAAATGGCTAACATGATCAAGCTTTATATGCCATTCTTGAAGCCTGACCAAAATATAAATACTGACAGTATCTGCCACATCAATGCTTAGCAGCACAGCATTCTTTAAATTCATAAGCTTGTTATGCAAAGTTAAAATTCCAGAGGGGTGTTAGAATTATGCCGAATACACTACAAGCTGTACAAGACATATGGCCCCAACTCACCATTACTTACCTATACCCCTGATGAGACAAGATGCCTTGCCTCAAGTTTTTACACCTCGTGGAACAGAGAATCAAAAATAGAAGTTATGATGACTCTTGTCTTTTTCTTAAATGTGACCAGTTATTTGGACTCAATCGTGTACTAGTCTAGAAATCAATCCAATATTGAAAATAACAGTCTTTATTTGGAAGACTTGTTCAGGACATTTTCAGAGACATATTTGGAAGTTAGCTGCAGTTCTCTATGATGCTATGTTAGCAAGAGATAAAGTTGGGATAGGGTCTGGATTTCAAAGAAGTGTTAGTACCTGTGTTAAGGCTCTTAATTGTCAAGTTAAAAATACTTTTGTTTCTTCTACAATATTTAATGTAAGTTGCATTGATTGTATGCTTTCTAATTGTTTTAGTGTGTTGAAATCTAGCATGTCAATTATGGAGGTCTATCAACCAGCTTTTGTTTTATTGCTCTGATATCACAGAACTTTGGTCTTCAAAAAAAAAGCTTGCAAGTACTGGAAGAAGTGAGTCAGGCTTTGAGCAGAAGCAACAGGGTAGCGGGCTTGATTAGTGCTGGTTTAACAGCTTTAATTACATAAATTGCTGGCACCACTGCTTCTGCAATTACTTTGACACAAGAAGTTAAGACAGCTACTTTTGTTAATCATTTTTTAGAAAATGCTACTAATGTGTTGAGTATACAAGAGGATTTAGATAGACATTTGGAAGAACAGATCGATGCTCTTTTTCCTATTCAGATAATTGGAAGGAGGTTCAGAGTTTAAGAGTAAGGAGACATCTTGAATGTCATGCCAAATACTATTGGATTCATGTTAGTTCTAATGTTTACAGTGGTAGTCATTATAATTGGGTGAATACTTTCAATGTCACTTGTTGCATGCAGAAGTCCCTGACAGAAGTTCAGATAGTGGCAGTGAAGATTTTTTTTTTTTATTTTTGATTTTTGTGAACAAGAATCTTAGAGTTTTATATATATATATATATATATATATATATATATATATATATATATATAT
>JANHMN010000013.1:4278741-4303656 GCA_030674055.1 Rhabdomys pumilio | reverse complement strand
TATATATATATATATATATATATATATATATATATATATATATATATTATATAGGCACTATGCTTTGTGAGAGCAACACTCCCTGTTGCTTTTCTGCCTGTAGCTATGGTGACATCATAATATATAAGAAATATTTTCTGCTTAGAAGTTAGGGAGTCCAAGCTTATATATTAGTCTTCAGACAGATGTTGGAAAATATTTACTGTGCTTCCTGGAAATCTTACTTGTCTTAGTCCCTTGGGAAGATGGCTGGAAGAACAAAATGATAAATAGTGTTCACAAGATGTTCACACTTAGTTGTGTTCTCTACTAAATTCAATACTGAATGGAGAGGGTAAGAATTTGAGGCCATGTGTTTAGCTGAGAGGAAAACCTTGTCTTTCATGAAGAAGTATGAAGTTATTTGTGAGGTTTTCAGAGGTGCCCTTTGTTAAACAGAGGAAATTACTTTCTATTACTACTCTGTTGAGTGTTTCTCTTATAAATTCATGTTAATGAGGTCAAGTGCTTTCTCTGTATCTTATATGATGAATATCTTGTGTTGTTTACACTCAATTAATATGTTGAATTAAACAGTGATAAATCTTACTTGGTTGCACTATACAGCATTTTAATATGTTAGGTATTCAGTTTGGTAGTGTTTTGTTGACTTTTATGTGAATGTATATTACAAATTGGCCAACTATTTTCTTCAGATAAATTAGATTTTGACATGAGGTTAAAACTAGACTCACAAAAGCAATGCCATGCTTCCTTTCAATCTTTGTGGGTATGTGAGTGCACATGTTCATGTGTGTGGAACTCAGAGGCTGTTGTGAGGAGTCCTTTTCCATCACTCTCCACCATATTTTGAGACAGGCATACATTGCAGTGCCTGATTTATATACTTATATAGTTAAATACTATACTTATTACTTATATAGTTAAATCCATATTTTTATCATTTTCTTTAATTTGTAAATTCACACACATATATACAGCTCATTTTATTCTGCATGTATTTTTCTGGTCAGCTAAATGTGTTGATATAATAATTTAACATCAGCTAACTATTATTTTATTAAGCAGTTGTAAGTGAATATCACAATAGAAGCTTAATTTATTTCAGACATCTGTGAAATTTCTGCGAGGCAGGTATTACTGCTATTTAATTATACTTAAGAGTAAATTTACCTCAAAATGATTTCACAGCATAAGTGCTTCACAGTAAGTTAAAGGTTTGAATTCAAGCTATGTGCTGCTAAATGTAGATGTTTCCACACCACATCACATATGCAAACATGTGCAGATTCATAATACAGGCGTTGAAGTGAGAGCCTACTACTGTATTGAGGGATGAAATTACTAAGACCAAGAATTATTCTTATTATAATTCTAAAATCTTTTGTTGAGCTCCTGGAATCAGGCTGAGACAGGAATTCAGAAACTCCCTGCATCATGCACTTTTGATATTTTTGTTGTCTGCTTGCCATTATTATTCCCAATTAGTAGATATTTTAACTCAATACAGCATTCTTCGTTTTCTGCTTCTGGGGCTTTGGAGGCACCGACAGTTAATCAGAAGGTGTGAAAAAAAATGTAACTTCATTTCATTTTTGACATGTATGGTTTTTTTCCCAGGCTGTAGCTATTTTTAAAGCACAAAAGACACAAATATATTATTTGTTCTTTTTCCAGCCATGTGACTTAATAGAAGTAAATGTCTCTGCCTTAGATTTATTTATTTATTTATTTGTTTTAGTTTTTTTTGAGACAGGATCTGCCTTAGTTTTATAATGAGTTTGGAATAATAGCTTGTCTGCAATTTATCTCATGATTCAAATGACTGATTGAATGATAGTCTCAAGACAATTTCACATGATGAGATATTTTTTCTTTATGTTGACAAGTCGGCTTTTCATTTATATAAATATTAGTATGTTCTTCATTCAGTAACTTGGGCGTTTGTTCCTTGTTCCACATAAGAGACGTCAGTTCGGGGACAGGTGGAATGTAGCTCTCTCCTTCTTCCTGGAACTCCTTTATTATTCCCACCAGTGTCTTCTTGCTCATTAAATGTTATGCCAGCACTATTCTCCACATAGCTGGCTCCTTAGCTACCACTAACCTAGTTAGTTACTAAAGTTGTGGGTCAGTATTAGGAACTTGACAGGTATTGCATTTTATTTTAAAAATGGTCAGGTTAAATATTTGTATTGCAGTTTCAAGAAGAGCTGATTCATATTTCAGGAGCGTGGATATACTGTACTTTGCATTTCATTAAAAAGTAATTAGTTCATTTGTTTTTGTGTTACTGGGGATTAGATTTGGACCCTGCAAGTGCTGGGTGAGGCTTGTATCACTAAGCTACAAACGCAGCCTTCAGCTTTTATTTTCTCCTGTCTTGAAGCCTGTCTGTAAGTTAGGGGACAATGCTTGAAAGAAGTGCTGACAAAATATGAAGACAAACTGGAGAGCCTCACATTCACAGGGGGCCTTTTAATTATGCAGCTGAAGTTCTAACTTGTAAGTGCTGTTGTATTACTCTCTTGGAAACAGCTAAAATTAGTTCTTTAATATAAGGTATTGGCATTAAAATATCATTGCTGAAAGGGAAGGCTTAATAAGTAAATAACTGAATGCCAAGAAATCACTGTATAGAGTATGCCTTGGAGCTTTTGATTAACCCCTATACCCTGTTATAACCATAGAAAACTTTTTATGCAAAAATTGTCTGCTTCGTTTTAGTATGGGTTAAAAAGAAATATTTTGTAACATTATGCATGATTTTATTTTATTTTGTGCAAGTTCATGATTTTATGCACATGCCCCATAATTCAGCCTTAGTTTTACTTGCTTTTTTTATTTCTGTAGTGATACATTATAGATTGATCTTGATATATTATAGCATCATTATCTAAATTTATATTCCAGGTCTCCTGTATTTTTTGCATATGTTATGGAATGAGAGGAATTTTAATCCAAAGTATATTTTTAAGTTTTATTTTTATACTTTTAAGTTATGAGTATGTGTGTGTGTTTCTGTTTGCATATTTACATTTGAATGCTAGTGCCTGGAGGTCAGAAATACCAGCTCCCCTAGAGATGGAGTTACAGCTAGTTGTAGGCTGCCCTGACATGGTTGCATGGACTTGAACTCAGTTGCTCTGGAAAAGTAGTATGTATTCTTAATCGCTAAGCTGACCCATATTTTTGGTTTCCCAAGATATAATATCTTTATGATGAAAAGTAAGATTGAATTTTAAGGGTGGCAAGATTTCAGCAATGGGTTACCTATGTTGTAAAATTCTAAATCAATGTAATTTTGAAATGTTTACATTTGAAGATCATTAATTGTTGCAGTCCGAGCTGCCCGACGTTTAGGGATCAAAATGTTGCAGGCCACACTGTCAAAAGCCTTGGGTGTTAAATTGTTAGAGCCTGCATGGCCCCAAGCTGCTCCGGTCCACGGGTTGAGGTTCAGCAAGAGAATGAGTGAGGACGGACTCGAGGAATGGAGACCAGACAGAGTGTGATACAATCCCATTTATTCTTCAGTCTCTCTTCTTAGTCAAAGTTCCAAGTCCTGAGTTCTTAGTCCCTAGTGCCTCCAAGTTCCAAGTTTCCAGTTCCAAGTTCTCTTCCAAGTGCCTGCTATCTAATGCCTAATAACTAACTCCAAGTTGTACTTGTCTAATTCCAAGTTCTTTCTCCAAGTGCCAAGTGCCTAATACCTAATTCTCTGTTCCAAGTTTTACTGTGTCAAGTAATCTGTTGTCTGGTTCTCTCTGATCTCTCTTCTGTCTGCCTCTTGCCTTTTATATGTCTCACTTCTAAGCCACACCTCTAAGTCATGCCCTTAGGTCTTGTCTCTAAATCTGATCTCTGAGTCACACCCTTAAGTCTCACACACCCAAGAGAAGATCCTGGATATCTAAAGCAAGATGTTATCAGAGTGTGCTCAGCTGTTGTAGGCTATTGTAATCAAATCTCTTATCAGGGTATAAGACTCAAGATGGCTGCAAGAATGATAGCCGCCTTCTGTCAGCTCCCCACAATTAATTATAACATATATGAACTGAGAGAAATTATAGATTTTTCATTCTATCCTCTTGATGTTTTCTTTTCTTTCTCCTTTTGAAATTTGGGCCACACCATTTTGTAATACATGTTTCTCTTATTCTAAGAGTCAATCTTTAAGTCTATTCTCAGAAAGAAGCCAAAAGAAGAAAAAATAACATAATAGAAATTTTTTTTAGTTTCTACTTTCCAGTGGGACTTTATTACCAGATAAAAGACTAAAATAAAGAGGAAATGAGTCTTGTTTTTTGAGTGACTGGGTAGTAGTTCTCTCAGTGTTTGCAAATGGGTAAAAGGACTTTGAAACTGATTATTAAATATTATAAATTTGATGTATTAATGCCTAAATGTTATAGAGCCTTTTAAGTCCTTGTCTTCTCAAAGGAAATAATCTAGCTGTAAGACACAGTTTATTTAGATGTTAGTTTAGATAACAAAGCAAAACAAAGCATGCACTCTAAAGGCAGATTAGAGTAGACTGATCCGAGTTGAGGATTACTCTTGTAAGATATATGCTGTGGCTTTTATCATTTTTCTGATTATCTAAGAGGTGAGTGACATATCTATATAGTAAGATTGAGGATTGAGTCTCCTTTATAGTATATTCTTAAAACTTAACAAGGTGGGAAATGAAAACTATAATGTACATAGTAGTGTAATGAAACCAGGGTGTTTTGCAATTCTTTGTTAATGGGAGTAAGTGGCAACAGGAAAAGCGCCTGGTACTTTAGTGTCTGATTTCGCAGGAACAAACTAACTGTAGCTTGGAGAATGTTTAGCCACAAAAGCACATTTAGCACCATGAACCACAGCAGTCAAGGTAGACCTGCAGTTTTCCCTAGTTACTCCATTTCTAACCCTTTACCTTCCCTATATCTAAACTAGCTTTTAATATCTAGGTCTTGGAAATCAATAAAGGAGTATAAGGCATTTGCCCAGCAGTCCTTTCCCCATAGATGGTTGGAAGAAGAAGACAAAAAGGTTTCCCGGGATATGGGCTGGGCTGAAAGAACTGGACAAAAGCACTGGAAAGAGATTGATTTTAAACCAGTGGAGTTGGTTGAATGATCTTTTAAGATCCTTTCTGAAAAAAGGAAAGCAATATGTGGCCTTGATGAAGTCAAGGAAATATGCAATAGAATAGATACAAGCACTTATAATGCACACTAGAATTCTCTTTAGATGAAATAGTAGCATGAACAGCCATGGGACTAGAGTCCCAAGACAGAGGAGTCAGCCTGAAATGAGATTTGAATAGTTTCACCTCTTCAGCAAGAAGACATTCACGTGGTTCACACATCCTATTATCTAGTTCATTTTCCACCTATTTATTCTTGTCTTCTTTGTTTCCTTCAAATATTCTTTCCCTGTGGCCATGCTTGCTAATTTGTACCTGCCCCACAGGCATCTGCTGATGTACCTTCCTTTTTTGTCTTAAAGTTCTTCAGAGATGGAACTGTTCTCTCAGTTTTACTTTCTCCACTCCCAAGTTAGTGCTCCAAACACACAGTATACAATAGGCACTCAATACATGTCACCTCGCTCACAGAATGATGGATCACAGGTAAGCAGTGAGTGATCTCATCAGCCTCAATATATTTTTCATTAGCCACAGGGCCTTCCTTTGGTGCAGTGCAGTGATACTGAGATCACTGTGATGAAGTGGCTGGCCTGCTTTCTCAAATGTATTCTAACTATCCCATTTCCTGTAAGGTGAAAAGCTAACAGATCCAAGCCAACTCTCTCTAATATCTGTTCTATCTTCTGTACTTTTTATTCTACTTAGGGAAATGAATGGCTGTGCATTCTTACAATATTTGACCAAATTTTCTGATTCATTTACCCTTAAGTCTCTGCATGTGTATGATTTTTCCAGTTCAGAATTCTCCATCTGAGACATCCTAGTAATATTCCCTTCACTTTAGCAAAGAATTCTTCATCACATGTCCTTTCACGGGCTTGCTTTCGAAGCACATCCTCTCCCCTGTGTCTGCTTCAGTGAAACGTTCCTCCATGAGTCTGCCTTAGCCTTTCACACCTGTGTCCACTTTAACAAAATGTTTCTTCATGTATTTGCTGCAACAAAACACCAACCAACTGATTTTCCGAAGAACCCTTAAGTTACCACTTCAACCATCTGCCAACCATTTATTCAAGAGATAAACACATAATTTGGACCCAATTATGTGCCAATATGACTCTGAATATCTCAGCTGCTGAAAATTGACATAGACAATCTGCCTTCTGAGTACTTAAATTTATGCTAATAAACAAATATTATTGTCATCCTTGAACAGAGAAGATTGTTTTTTGTAATGGGCATCATTCAATGCAAATAACCTTAAGTATTCCAAGTACTGAGAATGATGCCTCTCCTGTATGTGTTGTGTCTAATAGGACTTGTGTCACCACCCCTCCATGGTCCAGGGAACATCACAGAAGAGAGCGTGGAAAAAATGTCAGAGCTGGTGGATGGGAAGGAGTGTCGTGAATGCTGTCCTTTGGACATGAAATGGCCATTAAACTTATGAACTCATGGCAGCTAGGGCAACCTGAGTAAGCCCTGGCCATATTTGAGCCAATCAACATTCCAGCATGGATGAGGTAGAAGAAGACAAGGCCTCAGCCATAGCTGAATATTGACAGTTAATGTTTGCAGTGTTGTAAGCAGTAGTAGAAGCCCATGCTTAAATAATCCTATATCCATGCTTATATATGTAACCCTAATTAAGTTCAATGGATAAAAGTAACAAATGAAAGTAAGAAGATGTGAACAAGATGGTCAGTAGGAATGGAAGGTTAAATATAGGGTAATAAGGAGATTAATTTGATCATAATACATCATATATACACACACATATATATTTATATATACATATATTTACACATTATATATATAATAAAAATATAAAAATAAAAAATAAAAGTTTAAAACTTTAGAAAAGGACATGGACTATTAAAATATATAGATATCACAAGCCATTTCCATAACACTTGACTGAATAATTTAGTGAACAATGTAGTTTATTTACACAGACAAACCCTTTTTCCTGTTTGCAACTGGAAGCAATTTTTTTTATTTAAGGCTTTATGATCAGATCATTAAAAATGATAGTGGAAAAATATAAAGAGATTTTGTTTTTTAAATTAAAAAAAATGAGTGGTTTGAAGATGTCTAAAATCTTTGTTCCTATGAGAAGATCAGATATAAACAGAATGGCACAGAATAATCATTCAAAACATAAATGAATGAGTTTAGTTAAGTCATCTAGTTCTGAATGCAAGAAGAAAATGCAGTGAATTTTTATATAGAGAGAGCATTGCTTTTGGCTTATTTTGTGTAAACTATGCTTCCTTGAATGTTTTCAACAACTGTGAAAAACAGAAGCTTACAGGTAAATTCTATTTACATTTCAAAGACACAGCAGAGTTATCATTCTCTCACTCTGTGGGAAAGCACACTCCTAAGGTTGTACTCTATGCATTCTGCTTCTGAATTCAGAGGTGGAGACTGGACCCAGGACTTTGTTTTCTATCTTTCTGTATTTTTTCAAGTAAGTCTTCTTTAAGGATATTTTCATTTCACTTAATGAAATATATTGTCCTATAATTATCTTTCAGTATTAGAGAGGAAGTTAATCAGTCAGTTTTCATGCTACATCAGGCTGTGCTTCAAATTCCACTCAGAAAATGTAGAGGACTGTAGGAGAGAATTGACACTTTCATGTCTCCAAAACCTGCTACTGAGGTCCCACGTCAGAATTTGTCAGGACATTGTGTGTGGCAATGAAAAGACTCTGGGAACAAGAGAAGCCTCCAGATATGACAGGGGTGTCACATGAAGGAGACTACTTGTAAGGTTTATTTATTTATATTGCATTATGGTGTGGACCATAACCAAAACTTTATAAGGATTTCTAATGATAAACACTAAGCACTCTAACTAACTAAACCCACACAGAAATACTAGAAACATGTATTCTGGCTATCCCTCCATTATTTGTTTAGGGGGGTTAGGTTATTTGCTCCAGGTGAGAGATGAAGTAGCCATTCTTGTTCATGGCTTCCTGAGTCTATAACTCCTGTTATCCTGACAAACAGAGATTTGAATCACCACCAAATAACTACTTCTGAACAGGTATACATGCGCTTTCCTAATTATCATCTTTTCTCCCCTACCTTTGGACAGTGAATTAAAACAGTGTCCATAAGTTTGAGTACCCTTATTAAAGTAGATTTAAAAAAAAAATCTAAGCCTATATAACTGCCCTAGTGCCATGTTCTTTAAATAGTGTGAATAAAGTGACCCTGAGCAGTCAACTTGGATGTGTCTACTTAAACAAAAGTTCTGGGTGGCAGTACTTGTAAGCAGGTTGCTTTAGAATATAGCTTTGCAGTAACAGGAAGGGTTCCCCGCACCCCCTGCTGCTTTTTTGAGCTGATCTTAAGTCAAATTAGAGAGCTATTGGTTACCTCCAAGGCAGTGTGTGCCAATATTGCACCGTTAGGGTTATTGTGCTATCCTGGTCACTGATGGCGTTCAAAGGAGTTATAACTGGATTGGACTCTGTGTTGCTTCTTTCCCTTGGAAGTTTGCTTGATGTCTCCTGGTCCCACAAAAGCTAGTGTCTAAGGAAGGTATATTCGGATCAGTTCCAGTTATTTCTGATGGAGTCTATAGTTATCTTTCCAGATGCACATGTAGAAACATGCCTTGTACTTTTACAAACATAGGATGAACATCCTTAAATTTTATAAAAAAGAACAGTCATTTAATAATATGTTATTAAGAACATCCTAATGATTACTTCATTCCAATCCTGTTTTTGAGTTCTATGGTTTTAGTTTGCTACATACATTATAAATTGAAAGTAATTTAATACTCTTTCTCTATGTCTTAAATCCTCCATAGATTCTATTTTCTTCTTTTTTACTTTTATTTTTATTTTATTGGATATTTTCTTGTGTGTGTGTGTGTGTGTGTGTGTGTGTGTGTGTGTGTGTGTGTTTGTAATTTTTGAAAAATTTTTTAAATTTTTTCCCCAGTCTGCTTTTATACCATTTTAATTACATGCAAGCATTAAGTCCAGTTCTAGGTTGAGGAACTAGCAACACAATAGATGCAAATAGTCAAGGAACAAGCAAGACAATAAACACAAATAGTCAAAGAACAATCACAACAATAAACAAAGTCTCATGATCACTCCCATGATCACTGTTTCTAGGGGCTTTTCAGGATGACCAAAATATCTGAGCCTACTTCCCTGTCCTAGCCCAAAGTCATTTTCATGCCTGAAGCCTACTTCTTTGTTCTAGCCTAAGTTTACATTCCTGCCTGAAATTACTTCTTTGTTCTAGCCTAAGATTTAGATTCCTACATGAAATTACTTCTTTACATTTCAAATGTTATATTCTTTCCTGACTCCTCCCAACCCCCCTATCTCATCCTTCCTCCCCCTGCTTCAATGAGGGTGCTCCCCCACCCACCCATCCACTCCTGTCTCCCCACCCTTGAATTCCCCTACACTGGGGACTCAAGCCTTCAAAGAATTAAGGTTCTCTCCTCCCATTGATGCCAGACAGGGCCATCCTCTGCTACATATGTGGCTGGAGTCATGGGTCTCTCCATGTGTATTCCTCAGTTAGTGGTTTAGTCCATGAGAAATGTTAATTTTATTTTTGTATTTATTTTTTATACCATAGCTTGATCTTCTATTCCAGTGGTTCTCAATCTGTGGGTTGTGACACATTTGAGGGTCTCATGTCAGCTATCTTGTATATCAGATACTTATATTATTTCATAACACTAGAAAAATTACAGTCATGGAGTAGCAATGAAATACATTTATGGTAGGGTCCACCACAAGATTAGTAACTGCATTAAAGTGTCACAGAGTTAGGAAGGTTGAGGACCTCTGCTTCAGTCTCTTCTGTTCATCCTGTCTTATCAGCTGCTATTTCTGCCTTACCCTCCTTGACTTCCCATTCTAGCTTTTCCTGTGCCCAACACTTTCCCCCTAATTCTTGGGTAATTAAAATCAGATCATGCACATATTTTTGTATCCTTTTTTTTATTTCCTCAAATAATTTAATTACAGTACAACTATTTGACTATGTGTTTGTTTAGAAATTAGTAATATATTCTGATAAAACCTGACAATAAGAAGAGCTGCAAAGGAAGCTGAGATGATATTGTACAGGTTAAAAATAATTGCAGCCATTCTACAGGAGCTAAGCCATGTTCCCAGCCTTCATTTTCAGCATCACACAACTGCTTGTATTTCTAACTTTTGAGGATCTGTTTTCATCTTCTGGCTTACTTTAACATGCCCACAGATGCGGCATTTACTCACACAAACACATAAACATACATGGAAACATGAATATAAGAATTTCTAAAAAATAAGGAAAAACACAGCTGGACAGTATATCCAAATAAATAAGGTAGATAGATAGGATATCTGTGGTTCAATTGCTTTGTTTTAAAAATAAAGAAAGGTGACATCAGATAAAGACGTAATTTAAAGTAACTATATTATCTAAAGCCAACCTGAGAAAATTTCCAAAGCATACACAATACATTTATTTGTTTAAGTGCATTAAATTCCATGAGAAGACATTTTTTTTCATACTTAGACACAATATCGATATCAACTGTTTGAAAAACAGAAGACAATTTTACTTTTACATTCATCAATTGTACTTCTTAATTATTAATGGAAAAAGAATTGGAAAGTAAAGATTCTTCTGTAATGCTTTCATCAAATCCTCAATTTCTTATGCCATATCTATTCAAGCATAACAATTGATAGGCATGATTTGTTCATTGACAGGGTAAGGTCACAAGCTTCTTTATGGAGGCAGTGGGGAATACCAGAAAAGACCCATAGTGGGTTTTGTTTGTTTGTTTTTCACAATAATTTTTAATTAAATTATTGTATTTATTTACACTCCAAAAGTTTCCTCATTTCCACTCTCTGAGTTCTTCACCCCATTCCTCCCCACCTCTGAGAGGGTCCCCACCCCACATCACATCCCCCTAGCATTTCTCTTCCTTGGAGCATCAAGTTCCCACAGGATTAAGTGCATCTTCTCACACAGAGGCCACACAAGGCAGTCTGACCCTGAGATTCCACCTTACACCAATCAGAATGGCTAAGATAAAAAACTCAAGTTACAGTACCTGCTGTCAAGGGTGTGGAGAAAGAGAAACACTCCTCCATTGCTCATAGGATTGCAAAGTGGTACAACTGAATCACAAGTTTGTAATCAATCTCCCTATATAGTATCTACCAGAAAGTAAATGGTGTCAGGGGAATTTAAAAAAAGAGTTTATGCAGAAGAACTGACTAATAAATGTAAATTACTCATGAAGATTTTTTAAATGGATGAACCACTTGCTGTTAAGAACAAATAAACTTGGGGCTGTTTGTGTTAGTGGTATGGATAAACCCATCTGTTCTCTTTATGAAGACAAAGAAGAATCTCAGAACTGCACTCCCAACTTTCCGTTCCAGTGACCTAATGCCCCACATTTAAATTCTATGCAGTTCTACAACTTACAATCTGTAAGTTCTTAAAAGCAGGATTTGAGATCTGGAATTGATTTTATTGTCAGTGACTTGTGAGCTTAAAACACATAATAAATCAATTAATGTTTGTTTGATAGAGTGACTCAAAACAAGATAACAACATTACATAATAGCTTAAAAGGTAAATGTCTTTAAATGCTTTCCTTTTCTGTCTACAGAAGAAACTATCATCGAAAAGATATAAAATACTGGGTTATTCTGGGGGTCAAGTCTGAGTGACCATAGTGAGGCAATATGGATTAAGGTTTTACCAGATTACCAGGGGTTACTATGATCATGTATGAAAATAGTTCCATTAAGTTTTGTGTAAACATTTTGTAGAACATTATAAATTAATACAATTCCCTATACACGGGTGAAAACATCAACTAGCCAGGTCATGAGAGATCTGGGAGAAGTGTTATATGCCTCTTATGTTACCTGGCAGGATCTTTGGCCAAAACTGTGGGTGGTGGAAACTGGAGGTCTGTTTTTACACTGAGTTGATTCACCCAAGCATCACAGTGATGGCAGGCCGCATATGGAAAAAGAAATGCATGGCTGTTAAGAGGACTGCAGACACCCTAAGACAGTTTGACTCTAGACTGGAAACATTCTAACTCTACATCACTGACTAGTCAATCAGTTTTTTTTAGTCTCCGCCTCTGTACAAAAACTTAATGTTCAACATTTTCAAGGAAAAGTGGCAAACTTACCATTGGGCTTCCTGTAAGCCCTAGTGTGATAATGAGCAGCATGCTTCATGAGAGAACACTGTGCCATTGACAAGCTAGGGCTAGATCCACAACTCCAAGCCAGCACCATGTCTGTTGTTTAGAGCAGCCCATGGCTCAGACTCACAAGGCAATTATGCTTGAAGGATTTTACTTGCATGATATATTTATAACTACACCTATATAGAATTTTATAATATTTTATTTTTAACATTATGCTATAAAGCAACAGATTTCCATACTTGATTTTCTACATTTTCTTTTTTTTGTTTGTTTAGAATAATACAGTATAGAATTTTTTAACTTTTGAAGCATTTCATTCATCATTCATACATGCATATAACACGTTTAATTGAACTCAGCTTACATTCCTTTCCTTCTGATAGGAATTACCTATTATTCTCTCCATCACTTTTGCTCCCAACTTCATGTCCACCAATCAATACCACTGAAAACAGTTAGTGCTGCCTGTATGTGCATGAGTGTGTAGGACCGTCTACGGCATTATGACTGCCTCTCAGTGCTCAAATTTCTGATGAAAACTATTTCATGTTGGCTGATTCTTCCTCTTCTTCCTCCTTTTGTTCACTGCCCTTTCTATCTAAGCCTGTTCTCCCATAAGTTTCCCTCGTGTAATTTATTCTATTGTCTAATTTATTCTATTGTCTGCTCTAATCCAGTGCCCTGAAGACTCTTGTTCTAAAGTCTCACGGGCTTGTCTAATTTCCTGGTCTATATTTACTACCACATGGATACATATATTTAAAAGTTTAAGGCTTGTTGCTGTGTGAAAATATACAGTATTTGCCTATCTGAAGTTTGATCACCTTGGTTACTATATTTTCCAGTTTCATCCATCTTTCTGCAAGTTCAAATTTTTTTATGATTGAATAAAATTACATTTTAAATATGCACCATATTTTCAGTATCTATTAATCTGTTGAGAGGGATCTATACTGATGAGAAGTATAGAGAAGGACTTGGGGAAAGAGGAACACTTAATTCCTGTTGGTGGATGTACACACGTACAGTAACTGTAGAATTTAGTGTGAGAATCATCAACTATGTAAAAATGGAAGCACTTTTCACTCAGCTATGTTGCTTCTCGGCATATATCCAAAATACTCTACCTTATAGTACAGAGTTGAATGTACATCTGTGTTTATGGCTGCGGTAGTTAACAATCATAAGGAAATGATATAAATTCACACCTTTCTAAAAGATACGGAATTACTTTGAATGAAGAAAGTATCTCTCATCATGTTTGCAAATACTCTCTGACTAATACTGTGCACCATTTTTAATCGAATGCCGTAGCATGAACATGTTTTGTCAGGGACCTACATCTTGCTGTAGAAGAGAACATAAGATGTACTTGTACTGTTGTATACCCAGAATACTATCCAGAGGAAGAAACCTTTATGGAAGGTTCAACCATTTAGTAAATGTTTTTCTACACATTGTAAAATGCTGCAAACTAGGGTGTCAATGTTTGTCTTTTTAATATATAGGACAGCGCCAATTGAGCATTATTCAGTAATATCATGAAATATGCTCTGTAAAGAACAAACTTTAATAAGTTAAAAGGTAATTCAATAGTGGCTGCCGAATAAATCTCTTAATATGATTTAATATTCTGTTTTAAAATTTTAGAATTTTTCATGTATTAGACACCATTCAGAGGAACCAATTCTTTAACTCACTGTGCTAATCATGAGATGAGCTCATACATCATAGCACTTTATAGGGGAATGAAATGAGGTACAAGTAAATCAGGTAACTCATTTATGGCGATGCAGCTAGATATTTTTAAAATGTGGTTTAACTACACTAAGTTCATCTCTAGAAGTCATGCATGCTTCAAATTCTGTACCTCATGAATTAAGATTAATATTTTATGTGCAAATTCATAAATCAATGTTCATATACTCAAAGCTCTGAAAATATTTTCTATCTGCTCATTTTAAACGATGTACAGTGAGAATAGTTTTGAAATATTTTAATTATTTCCTTGAGAATACTGTACAATGAATTTTGATCATTTTCAGTCCTTCTTACTCACCTCTTTTCAGACCACCTTCTTACCTTTTCACACAATTTGTGTCTTTTGTGTTCCCCATCATAATAAATTTGTGCTTCCCAAATACCCTTGAATGAATGGCCTTTTCCTGGAGCATGGTTGATTTATCAGGGACTAAACTCATAGAGAAAAATGACCCTTCCTTTGCCAATAGCAACTTCTAATGTTTCCCTGGCCGATCTGGACTTTGATCCTAAATTCCTTCTCCACACTGTGATTTCATCTGGTTTAGTCTTGTAAAGTCCTTTGTATACTGCCATAGTCCCTGTAAGTTAATATTGCAGCTACTCTGCTATTTCCAGAAGAATTTCTTCATAGCCATCTACCATCTTTGGCTTTTTTTACTGCTGATTTGTCCCCTCTTCCAGATGAACTTCTAAGCCTATAGGGGTGGGGTGTAGTATACATGTTTTAGTTAAGCCAGAACATTTGGCACCTTCTGGCTCTCTACAACTTGGCCAAATATGGTCTTTGGTTGGTTACCATTTATTACATAAAGAAGTTTCTCAGATGAGAATTGAGTGGTATAGAATATGGTATAGAATACCTATAGGTATAATAATAAATCATTAAATTTTCATTTAATTCTCTGACAATTTACCAGAATAATAGTAAGAAATTCTCTGTTAGGCCTTTTGTCTTGTACATCCATAGGGTCTTAACCCAATAATGGTACAAGGTATGGGTTTTATTTTGTGGAGAGGGCCTTAAATCCACTTTATAAGGTGATTGTTTATTCCTATGATGGTGGTGCTATAATTGAACCTACAGGCATTTCTTACCAGTGTACTTTTTACTTTATCTCACAAGATTCACATCTGGATGATTCTTTTCCATTCTGCTAGCATGCAAGCATTTTGGAAAGCTATCTAGTAGGATTAAGTACCCAAGTCCTTACCAGCTTGATTGCTCCAAGTTCTAGGACCTAATTATATGATGAATTTAACCATAAGTTCATATTTCGAAGTTCTGCAGCCCACTTCTGAACATCGTGACAGTAGCCTATATTGGTTAAGATTCTTGTTACCTCACTGGCTGGCACCTTCAAATAACATAACTCATTCCTGTAACAGAGCTTATTCCATTTTTTAGTCCTGTTGTCTAGTGAAGTACAGTTATAAAAACTCTGAATTAAATCTTTTCATGTATGCATATAGATGTATTTTAAGAAATTTCTACAGTAGTAGGTTGCCATATAACTTTTAGTCCCTAGTGTTATTTTTTTCTACTTCAGTGTCACATTACCTAGTGTTTCTGGTAAATTTGACATTTACTATTTTGAGATATGCAGTCTCGTGTATTTTCAGTTTATTTATCTACATTTTTGTATTTTCTCTTCAGTGGTTTATACCTCACAGTGTACAGTTAAGTTGCATATTTTGTTTTGTTAAGTGTGTATGAAGATGATCACACACATCTTGAATTTGTTCTTTTAGGATATGTAGAATTAAAGTGATGTTTCTTTGCTATTTTATGTCTCGTAGCATTCTATAACAAAGCATTCATAAAGTGTTTAAAATTTGTTTCCTATATTCATCAAAATTTTCTACAGAGAAAATTACATTATCTTGAAATTTCATTTTATTTTTCTGAACTTTATAGATTCATTTCATTTTGCCTTTTTAATGTACTAGAACATCCAGATATATTTAATATGGCTTGTAAGAGTGAACATCCTTACCTTGCTTTCAATCTTGTGTGTGGGGGGTTGTTTTTGTTCATTTAGGTACTTGATCTTAATCCCAATTAACTGAATTTAATCTTCAGGACTCACATGCTGGTAGAAGAAAACTGATTCCTAAAAGTTTTCATCTGATTTCTCTATCTATACCATGTCATGCTTTTGCCCAAAGAAATCAAACAGACCAAAACACACACATACCCATTTTAATTTTCAGACAAATCTAAGGCTTTTCTGTTATTTATATTTCTTCCATTGCATTTTTCTAGTTTTAATTTCTACTTCAAACACACACACACACACACACACACACACACACACACACACACACACTTTGGTAATATGAACAGTGTCTTATCTTCTGGCTATTCTCTAGCATGGTTTTGCTCTATTTGTTTCATTGGTGCTTGCTGGTCCCTGCTGCTGTTTGGCTGAATAGGCAGGTGCTTCTTCTGGTCGACATCTCTCCAAAGAATAAGGGAGTCTTCTATTATAGAGACAAGCAGCTTGTGGGACATGTATGGTTTTAATGATTGCCATTTTGGATGCACTTTCCAGATCTATGTCACAGATCCAAATGGTTCTCAGCAAGTCTAGGGGTGGGTCTTCTGCCCCTGATGTTGCCCTTACCTTTGGCTTGGCTGAGTCTTTGTTCATCTCTAGGAGAAATAAGACTTCTTGCTCCACAGTGTTGCTCAGTTGAAAGATAGGAAACATCGACTATAGCTACTCTTATATCAAGTTACCTAAAATATGTGCCAATATATTTAGACCTTGTTACCTGAGAAAGATAATTCATTACATTAAATTGGGTCTTATTTCTGGTCTTTAAAATATCTTTATACATGTTTTATACACATTTATTTTTCTACATAACTATCCAAGAGTGCATTTTATCTTCATTAGTCTGTGCATTAGAATACTCAAGGTTCAGGTGACATTATCATTAATAATATGATTGAGGCTTAATGATGGCATAATTATAGACCACTAAAACATTTAACCTAGCTGATTGAACAAATATGATCATTTTTTTCATTTTTATTAGAGTCAAATTATAAATATATTTCATACTTAAAATAACTACCCTCTTTAGGTTTTAACTCAGTTTTATTAGAGAAGTAATGACTTTAATCTTCTAGTAAATGCACCTTCTGAGTGTAATCTGAGAAATAAGGGAAATTTTTTTATGAATTATGATGCAGTATGTTATTAATGACCAACAATTATAGGGAACAAAATCTCTCACCTCCCTGTCCTGCCTCTCCCAGTCATGTCTAGCTCAGCATTCTTTCTCTGCCTCTGTTAAATCAGCCTGTGAGTCCTTTACAAGAAAGAATGACTTTTCTCCAAATCTCTAATCTCACTTTAATTCAGTCAGATTAATTCTGCAATCTTTTTCTTCTTGATGCTCAATTAGGAAGGCTTGTAGTAGAAAATAGAAGAAAAATGAAAAAGTGAAAATCACTCAGAGTACAATCAGAAACTTAATTTATTTATGACACTGCCAGCCTTCACTAAAGTAGAGAAATGGAAGTGGAGAGAGAAGCAAAGTTAGTCAATGATCAACAATCTCTTGACGGTCCCACTTTTGAGTCAATGTGCCTTTATCCAAAGACATTTTAGACTCCTTCTGCCAAGGACAATGACTGATCCCAGCTACTTGTGCAAAACCTTGTTTAAATTAGCAATTCAATTAAAATTCATTCAGTTAGAGAATTAAATTATGTGATGTCCTGAATTTTCCATGCAAAACTCACAGATATTAATATTTTGTCAGATTTCTTAAGTTATTCACTTATCATTCATGCCTGCTCTTTATTGTGTGACAGATATGATTGCACATAGGGTAGAAAGCTCAATTTATTCTTGATGCACTCCATAAAACTTCTGCATAAAACGAAGCTGTGAAGATAGAGCCATCACTGGGAGGTGTCAGTAGAGAGCAGGAGGCTGTACTAAGGCTCTGGAATATTCAGTATCTTCATTTCTATGCTCATTACTTGAAAGTTTCAGCTGGTCAAAATTTACTGAGTTCTATCCTTATATGTAACTTATTCTCCAATGAAATCTTAGTGTGGTATCTGTCAATTTCCTTTATGAACACAAAATATTTTACATAAAAGCAGAGTATTTTGACCATTCTTCACTCGCAGTCCTTTTTCACTCAGGAAATTTTTACATGACCCTGGGAATATAGGTACATAAAACAGGAATTTAAGAACTTACTGATAACACAGATAAATTTACTTTTAAATAGTATTTGGTAATGATATGTGTGTACATTTACAATTTATTAAAGATAAAACCAATATGAATACTAATAAAATAAGTGTACTTGTTTATTATTTATTATTTTATTCTTTATTTTTATATAGAATTCAATACTGGCTGAATAATTGATATTACAAAGGATGGAGTATATTCAATGTCTTCCATAGTTTCTCAATAGTAACATTTATTGATTATCAGTGCTAAGAACTCTATATTACATAAGTACAAACAGAACAAAAATTGTTGAAGATTCTACCCTGATGATAAGCCACAAAATTCATTGTTCATGAAACTCAAGTAGCAATTTTAAGGCAAGCATTCTAATAAAATATAATTCAAATTTATAATAATTTTATGCATAATGAAGAATGAAGGTAAGAAATATATTAAGTACCTTTTCTCTATACCTAGAAAGCCATGTTTCTTTGAATGAAGAAAGCTTTGTATATGGATTAGAATCACTGGCTTGAATCTGAGCTTAGTTTCAAGCAGCATTCACTGGCACTCTCTGATGCGATAGTACGTTTTCTGCTCAGAAGCAAGACTGAAGTCACCCAATGCAACACAGGTAAGCTATACAGAAACACTTTGGGTTCATATGTGCTTGATTACTACTGAAGTTTTAGTCTGGTTTTTTGCTCAGAAACACTTGGGTAAGCTCCAGATTCAGTTATATAACTCTACAAGTGCGCACTACCCAGTTCAAGTAGCCAGCCAAGAGAAGGACAATAAGTACTCATGATTGGTTGAGAGGGACAATTAGTATGCATGATTGGTTGCGACGGACAGAAAGTACTCACGATTGGTTGAAGGGGACACTAAGTACTCATGATTGGTTGAGGAGACAATAAGTACTCATGAGTGTTTGAGGGGGACAATAAGTATTCATGATTGGTTGCCAAAGGAAATAATGGAATAATTCATGAATGTGAGTTTCAAGTAAACGACTGACTTTATTTTTCATGTATACTTTATTTTCTGGGTCCAGTAAATACTATAAAATTTCCTTAAGTAGAAAACTATGATCACAACAGATCACTTTTAAATGCTTCCATTTTGTTTCAACTTAAATAGCTATGGAGCTTGCCACTTTTCTTTCTCTTTTTTATGTGTATGTATGTGCATCTCTCTGTGTGTGACTTGCAGATGAGCAAGAAGGCAAAAGGGTTGGTATTGAATCCTGCTGAGCTGGAGTGAAGAGCCAACTGACATGGGTGCTGGTATCCAAATTTGGATTCCCTGGAAGAACAATTCATACTTTTCACTACTGAGCCATTTCTGGGCCATTTCTTCAGCCTCTCTTTATGTTTCCACACTCTATTTTTATTTTTTAAAAATTGCATTTATCCATTTGGGTTTTGTGTGTGTGTGTGTGTGTGTGTGTGTGTGTGTGTGTGTATGTGTGTGCGCTTGTGTAGTTCAGTTGTCTCCTCCAACCATGTTTATCCTAGGGATTGAACTCAGGTTAATCATTTTATCAGGCCCATTTACTATCATCTTTCTTAAAGCAGCTTTTACTATCATTGGACTAGGAAAAAAGATCTTATAAATCTATTTTGGCTAGAAAAAGATAAAGAGATTTTAATTACAAAAAAAGGACAACCAGGCTTACTTTACAACAAACAACCATGATAATTAGACAGAAGGTAAAAGGAAGAATGTCACATTATTACTGTGACAATTACATTAGTTCAGTATTGTGAAACTTTCTGAAATCAAATAAAAGCCCTTTAAATATTTTATAGCTAGTGTGCTAATCCTCCAGGTACCGTTTTTCTGTTTCCATGCAGTTAACTGTGACTTCAGTACATGTTATTTATTTCCCACAGCCTTAAGTTGGATGCATATTCTGATGATGGATGCGTTGATGTGCTTGAAGACTCTTATGTTGAGGAAATACTTCCTCAGCAACTATCAGATGAAGAATGAAGATATGATCTGCCCGGGGGCTGACAAGGAGTAAACTGAAACACAGGGGAAGGGAAGACTACAGCTGAAAGCACTGGCACATGGCACACAACACTTGATGACTCTCAGGACACGGAAGAAGGGACAAAGGATTTGAGACACAATAATGTTCAATTTTTGAAACTGAAATTAAAATTCTTTAAACTCACATTCTCAGCAACTAATTTGTAATATAAAAATGTTTAAGTACTTTCAACTAGCCACAAATTATCTCATTTATTTTAATAAAATCCCCAAGATCCTGTCTATCATTGGATTTTTTTTCAAGTAAGACAGTTTTGCCTAATTTTTCACAATAAAATTAAAATTGTTTAAAATAAAGGTCACAGAGATAAGAAGCCTAAGTTTATTGTCCTGCATATGGTAATGTTTTGTTTTACTTGGGGCTATAAAGTTTACTGCATGTTACAATCATATCAATAAATCCTTCTCAATTAGATGTGATGTCATTTCACATGATCAGAAAGTTGCCAGGCAACAGGGAAGAAAGCAATCCCTCTTTAATTCTTCAAAAGGTTAAGATAAACAGGGAGCAAAAACAAAATTAAAACTTTCATTTTATGAAATCTTATACTAAATGGGTCAGAATGATGTGGCACAGAAAACAGAAGAAAAAAGGCAGAAATCTACATGCATCATTATTCTTCAAGGGTGTGGTAGCTACTTTTCTTGTTTCTGTGGCCAAATACCCAAAAAGAAGCCAGCTTAAGTTCAAAAGGAAATGCACTTTCATGGTTGGAAAAGTATGGGGACAGGGCTGCAAATTGGCTGTTTACACAGCTTCCACAATCATGGAACAGACAGAAAAGTAGAAATGGAGCCAGGATGTCAAACTACCTCCCAGTGCTCCTCAACTGTGGTAGTTTAAATGAGAGTGGACCTCCTCCCTTATAGGCTCATCTTGGTATGTTTGACTCCCAGCTGGTGTGCTATGTAGAGGCATTAAGAGGTGTGGTCTTGTTGGAAGAGGTGTATCACTGATATGCCAGGTCCATTCATTCTTGCTCTTTTCTCTGCCTCCTGCCTGACAATCAGGCTTCAAGCTCTCAGCTACTCCTTGAACAGCATGCATGAGTGCCTGTTGCCAGGCTTTCTGCTATATTGGTCATGGACACACCCTATGAAGCTGAAAGCAAGCCCTAAATTGATTACTATTGTTTATAAGTTTCCTTGTTCATGGTCTTCACAGCAGTAAAATGAAATTAAGACAGCAACCTTTCAAAATAGTGACACCATGTGGAGACTACGTGTGCAAACACTTGAGCCTATGAGGGATATCTTAAAGTCAAATGACTAAAATGGGTATCATCATTTAATCTTGTAGTAAATTTCTATTTGTAATATGCTCAAAAAGAATATCAATGGATTCTATTTTCAGAATCAAGAGTGTAAATTTTAGAGGAAATTTACCAAGCCTATTTCACTTACAAAGGAACAAAATCTTACATATTCAACACTAATTCCATACCTAGGTTGGAATATTTATACAAGATAAAGAATTTATTTTTGTAGTGCAGAAGTATTTATAGCATATATATTCTTAAATGAAAAGAACAATTAAGTAGTATATGCTGAGTCTATAATTATTTTTTCATATGCTTATAAATTGTTAAATGTTTCCTGCATAGTATAACACTGATCCAAATATATTCTAAATATAATTTATTCTATTTTAATTTTTAAATGAATTAATTTTATTTTATGTTTTTACTATCATTATTTGGATAATATGCAGGGGTTGAACCTGTGGCTCTAGGCTACGGTGAAGGTCCTCTATCACTGAAATAAATTTCTAGCACCCTAAATACAATTTATTTTAGGAGACTTTTCCAGTTGAAATGCATGGCTATTCATATATAAAATATGAACATAGCACATAGTAGAAAATTTATCTGTTTACTTCAAAAGTCAAAGGATAGGAGTCCCCATCAGATGGGCATATGGCTAACCTTTCCCTTGTTCTGCCCATTGCCTCTTTGCCTTGTTGTCTGTAGTTCAGAAGATTTTTAATGTGATGAAATCTCCTCTATGCCAAGTCTTGCCTGTATTTCCTAACACTCTACAATCCTGTTAGGAAAGGGTTTGCTGATGTTTAAATTATGAAATATTTTCCTCTAGAAGTCTCCAGATGTCAAGTATTATACTAAAGTTGATCCATTTTGAGTTGATTTTTATACAGGATGGGAGCACATGATTCAGTCATTTAAATGTAAATACAGTTTTATCAGCAACCTGAATTAAAGGGGCTGCCTTTCTTACAGCTTATGGTTTTAGTACCTTTGTCAACATCGAGTGCTGCAGCTAGGTGTCAAGGATAAAGAACCTTCCCTTTCATTCCATTTGCCTATGAGTATTCATGTCATTGTTGTTCTTATTACTGGTCTGTGGCATATAGTTCGGGACCTGGACTACTTAGGATTTCTTTAACTATCTGAGGCCTTTCATGTTTCCTTAAGAATTTTAGAAATTCTTATATTTCCGTGATGAACATCATTGGAATTTTCGTGCAAAGTACATTAAATTTTTAAATTACTTTTTAAAATATGATTTTAACAATATCATGATAATATATTTTAATATGATCTATAATTTTTTTATGTTCTTTATAATTTTATTATAGAAATTTATAACTATTTTTTCCTATTTTGTTTCCTCTGTTTCTGGGAGTAGGCAAACAACAGTAACCAGAAAGAGTTTAAGAGCTGGAAGAAGGAGTATAATTTTTTATATTTATTTACTCTGAATTGAAATATTTTGTTTTGGATGGAGGCAATAGGCTTATAAGATCAGGAAATAGATAAAAACAAAAACAAAAAACCCTCAAGAGACTGAGGATATCCTAAAAGGAACTTATTTCTCAAAGCTCCTTCCCAAAGTTAGATGAGCAGTAATGGGGAGAGGAGCCTCTGGCTGGCCTAGCTTCATGACTTACCATGTGTACTGGGTTGTGTTTCTCAGTGATGTTGTAACTTACCATATCAACTAGGTTGTGTGTCTTTCTATGGTACCTTTGAGTCAATCATGCTCCCATATAGAACATTAATAAACTCACTGTTTCACTGCATTAAACTTGATTGGAATCAATAGTTTTGGTCCATTGCCAGTGTCCTATTAGAGTATGTAGATATTTGTCCAAATCTCCTAAAGAAACAGTGTGCAGGCGGAGCTGAGGACAGTGAGCTTGGCTTATTTAATTCTGATCTGGACTAGGGAAATGTTTAGGAAGCAAAGTGCCTTCTATGGAAGATCTACAACAATCTATGTGAAGTTAAACTTAATCAAGACACTCAGTGCAATCTGGGAAGACTACAGTCTGAAATGCAAATATTTTACAAGGAAGGAGATTGTTATCTGTCCTGCTTTTATTCCTGAAGTACCTTTGCAAGGCAATATACATGCTAATTAGCTTTAGTCACTGCACACTGAGTACATGTTTTAAAACATCTTGCTTCCCATGGTAAAGATGTATGTGTCAATGTAAAATTTAACTTTTTATGTTAAAGAAACATTTATCTATTGATTTATATATAGTATAAACATGCTACTGTGAACATAAGAGCGAATTAAGTGACCCACCCTCTGTCAACCTATTTTTGAACTAGAATAGAAATCCAGAATATATTTTTACACACACACTCTCTCTATATATACACATATTACACAGACTACACATAAACACACATACACACATATACACGCTACACATATACACAGAGAGAGAAAGAGAGAAAGAGAAAAAGAATAAACTAAGAGACCCACCCTCTGTCAACCTACATTTGAACTAGAGTTGAAATCAGTAATATATTTTTATACAAACACTTACACACAATACACATATACACACTACACACACACCAGGAGAGAGAGTGAACTATGTGACCCACCCTCTGTCAACCTACATTTGTACAAGAAGAATAGAAATCCACAATATGTTTTTACATACACACATACTACATACACACAGTACACATATACACACTACACACATACAGGGAGAGGGGGGAGAGGGAGAAAGAGAGGGAGAGAGGATAGATCAATAGGAAACTAGCAGATTATGTACATATGTATTGATCTTTTGTTAAATGTGCCAGATTAATTAAACTATGCATTGACATCCAGGAATATATTTCTGATAATCTTCTCTCATGAAAATATGTTATATTACTGAATTTATTTCCATTCCAATTGCACCTCAAAACTCAGAACATATATCATTAATCAAAGTGGTTGAAAACTTCTTTGAACTTCAAAACTTGCCCCAGTATTTAGCAACAGGACCTCTCAGAAATGTTAACACAGATGATTAGGAGAGGAGAGTAGAAGATGTGAATAACATATTACCTGAATTTGTGTAACTGTGTTCCGTACCATCAGCTAGATTAACAGTCGTTAATCTTTACATTCTTTACAATAAGCTTCATGATTTGTCTCATATAAAATAACATCAATTATGTACTGATATCTTTTCAGATGCTATAACTTTTGCCTTTTAAAGAACGCGCACACACATACACCATACAAAACAACTGACACACAGACACACACACA
>JANHMN010000013.1:4256310-4273230 GCA_030674055.1 Rhabdomys pumilio | reverse complement strand
AGAGAGAGAGAGAGAGAGAGAGAGAGAGAGAGAGAGAGAGAGAGAGACTGGTTTGAGCTTCTGAAACCTCAGAGCTCACCTCCACCCACACTTTCTCTAATAAGGGCACACCTACCTACTTCAACAGCTTTAGAGATCAAGAAGCCCAAGGTCAAGATGCTGTCAAATTTAGTATCCACTGAAGAACTATTTTCTGATTCACAGAAAATATCTTCTTGCCACATCTGTGTCACTTGCAAGGTTGGAAGGTATGGCTAGTTCACTGCAGTAACTTTTACATTAGTACTGATCCCATCTATGAAAGCTTTTCATTCAATTATCTCTCAAAGGCCTCAGTTCCTTGTACTATTGTATTGGAGATTAGATTTTAGTTTAGGAATTTTGAGGAGAGACACAGTAACACCATAGCAGTTTTGATGATGATATTAATATAGATCCAAGTTTAAAAAAACACACAGAAATTCAGACATGGGAAATGAAAATGAGCAGAGCTGTGGCAATAGTTGAAGCCAATGTTATCATATGACAACACTGAATTGAAATCCCTAACTGATAAAATATGACAGCCATACATGGAAAGAGTAAACACTAAATGGCCAGTAAATGTCACTGTTTGCAGATGTTATCATCTACACACAAATTTAAAAGATTGGTCACAGTGGAAACCCTGGCAAAAATACTGTATGTAATAAGCAAATACCCACAAATGAAGGATAAGCTGTAATATGTACAAGTAAATTATTTTCCATGTACTACTAATACATAAGTAGAATAAGAAAATAGGGAGGAGTATGGCTAAGTGCTGTCCTCAGGACACAGTATGACTATTGCACATATGAACTCAGAGTAGCTGTGGGTGATGGTTACCTACAGAGGGCTTGCACAAGATCTAGCCAGTCCAAGCCCTAGCACTGATGAGGGAGGAGTTCTCGAGGCTCCACCACCTACTGAGGAGCTTACAGTTGATAGTTACTGAGGGAGAGAGAATTATTCATTTTTGAGTTTGTGGCCACTGGTTTAGTTACTTCTTTTATTATGGTGACAATTTTTCTAACAAAGGCAACTCAATAAAAGGAGGATTTACTTTGCCTTACAATTTAAGGGCATATAGCTCATCATGGGACAGATACAGTAGCAAGCTGGTGGCTAGTCACATTGCAGTAGCCATCAGAATGCAGAGTGGTGACTGCTGCTGTTCATTCAGTGTCTCCTTTGTGCTAATTTCTGAGTCCTAGCTTACTTATTAGTACCATCCACACTAAAAATGTGTCTTCTATCTTTATTCAACTCACTGAGGAGACTCTCATAAATAAATTCAAAGTTTTGTTTCCAAGATGATTTCAACAGTGTCAAGTTGATAATGAATATTAATATCACAATATCACACTAAATAAATCTCAACAAGTTATAATGTCTGCAAGTATCAGGGCAAAGGAAATTTGCTCAAAAGTTTAAGATAACCTTCTCTAAATTGTCTCAGCTATTTAAACATGGTAAAAGAAGTCTAAGTAGCACAATGATGTTGTAGAAAAGATAAATTATAAAGAAAGAAAAATGGTCATGGTTTATCCCATATGTAGGGAGCATGAGAAGAGTGAATGGATGGACCACAGATGAGGTGAGAGCAAGGAAAAACTGCATGATATCATGATGGTAGACATATCTTTGTACAGTTGTACAAACGTGTACAGTAATGTAAGGCATGGTCTTCCAGTGACTATGGAATGTTGTATGTTCTACTATGGTATGAATAGTAATAAATTCATCATTCTAATGAGAAGTAGAAACTGTCCAAAGTAGAATGTGTAAGAAAAGTCAACATTTCCATCTCTCACTGTTGCTGAAAACTCACTCTGAAAAGCAACACTAGTCTAAAATAGTGACCTTAAAAATAAATAAGTAGGTTATGTGTGCCCAGTTTTAGGTAGAGGGCTTTGATTCACTTGGATTGAGTTTTGTGCAAGGTGATGAATGTGGATCTATTTGGACTTTTCTACATGCAGACATGCAGTT
This sequence comes from Rhabdomys pumilio, assembly GCA_030674055.1. Taxonomy (NCBI): domain Eukaryota; kingdom Metazoa; phylum Chordata; class Mammalia; order Rodentia; family Muridae; genus Rhabdomys; species Rhabdomys pumilio. Next base: position 4,271,217 of record JANHMN010000013.1, on the reverse strand, counting down.
AGATTAACACCATTTGATGAACATGCTTTCTTTTTTTCCATGGTTTTCATTTTTCATTGTTTTCCATGTCAAAATCAAGTGTCCTTAGGTGTGTGGCTTTATTTCTGGGACTTTGATTAAATTCCATTGATCAATTTGCTTTTTTTTTAAATGCCAATACCATGTGGTTTTTATTATTACTATTGCCCTATGGTATAGCTTGAAACAAGGGATAGCAATTCCTTCAGAATTTCTTTTATTATACAGGATTGTTTTAGATAGCCTGGATTTTGTTTTTGTTTTGTTTTGTTTTTTCATATTAAGTTGAGAATTGTCCTTTTGAGGTTTATAAAGAATTGTGTTGGAATTTTGATGGGAATTGCATTGACTCTAGAAATTGCTTTTGGTAAGATGACCATTTACATATGTTAATCATACCAATCCATGAGCATGGAAGAACTTTCCATCTTCTTAAATCTTCTTTAATTTCTTTCTTCAGATAATTGAAGTTCTTGTCATATAGGTCTTTCACTTGCTTATTATGAGTTACACCAAGATATTTTATGTTATTTGTGTCTATTTTGAAGGGTGTTATGTCTCTATTTTTTTCTAATCCTGTTTATGGTTTGTATAATGTAGGGCTAGCAATTGTTTAAGTTAATTTTGTATACAGCTACTTTAATGAAGGTGTTTATCAGCTGTAGATATTCTGTGTTAGAGTTTTTGGGGTCACTTACATGTAGTATAACATAATCTGTGAATAGGGATACTTTGACTTCTTCCTTTCAAATTTGTATCTCCTTGATTTCTTTTACTTGTCTTATTGCTCTGGCTAGAACCTCAAATACTATATTTAAAATATATGGAGAGATTGGGCAGCCTTATTGTGGAGCTTTTTTTAGTGGAATTGCTTTAAATTTCTCTCCATTTAATTTAATGTTGGCTATTGGCTTGCTGTATATTGCCCTTTTTGTGTTTAGCTATATGCCTTTTTCTGTGATCTCGCTCAGACTTTTATCATAAAGGGGTGTTGAATTTTGTCAAAGGCTTTTCCAGCATATGATGATATAATCACATGTTTTTTTTCTTTCACTTTGTTTATATAGTAGATTACATTTATGTATTTTTATATATTGAACCATTCTTGCATCACTGGGTAAGCCTACTAGATCATGATAGATGGTGTTTTGATGTGTTCTAGGATTTGGTTTGTGAGCATTTTATTAAGTATTTTTGATCAATGTTCATAAGAGAAATTGTCTGAAATTCTCTTTGTTCAGTCTTTGTATGGTTTAAGAATTTGAAAAACTGTGAACTCACCAAATGAGTTTGGCAATATTTCTTGTTTCTATTTTGTGAAAGTTTGAGGAGTATTGGTATTAGCTTTTTGAAAATCTGGTATATTTCTGTGCTAAAACTGTCTGGCCCTGGGCTATTTTTGGTTGGAATACTTTCAATGACTACTTCAATTTCCTTAGGGGTGATTCAAATATTTTAATTGGTTATCTGATTTTGATTTAACTTTGGTAAGTGCATAAAAAACCTCAACAGAAAACTGAACATGCTAAATATGATAGAAGAGAAAGTACAGAACTGCCTTGAACACGTTTGCACAGGAGGCTACTTCCTAAACAGAACACCAACAGTTCAGACACTAAGATTCACAATTAATAAATGGGACCACATGAAAATGAAAATTTTTTAAGACAAAGGACACCATCAATAATACAAAATGGCAGCCTACATCCAACAGAGGACTGATATCCAAAATATATAAAGAACTCAAGAAGTTAGACTCAAGAAAAACAAATAACACAATTTAAAAATGATATACAGAGCAAAACAAGGAATACTCAGCAAAAGAGTCTGTAATGGCTGAGAATGACTTAAAGAAATATTCAGTCTCCTTAGTCATCAGGGAAATGCAACTCAAAACAACTCTAAGATTCCATTTTATACCTGTCAGGATGGCTAAGACCAAAAACTCAATTGACAGCACGTGCTGGTGAAGATGTGGAGCATGGGGAATACTCCTCCGTTGCTGGTGGGAGTGCCAGCCTATACAACAACCACTTTGGAAATCAATTTGGCAGCTTCTCAGAAAATAGGAAATAGTTCTGCTCTAAGACCTAGCTATACAACTCATGGGAATATCCTGAGAAGATCTTCTACCATGCCACTTGCTCAACTATGTTCATAGCAGTTTTATTCCTAATAGACAGAAACTGTAAGCAACTTAGATGTCCCTGAACAAAAGAATGGATAAAGAAAATCTGGTGTAGTTACACAACGGAATACTACTCAGCTATTAAAATGGAAACATCATGAAGTTTGCAGGTGACTGGGTAAAACTAAACTAAACTAAACTAAACTAAACTAAACTAAAATAAAATAAAATAAAATCATCCTGAGTAAGATAACCCAGACCCAGGAAGACTTTCATTTTATGTACATAGTTTCAAGTAGACATTAAACCAAAAGTTAAGGGATAATCATGCTATAGTCTATAGATCCCAAAATGCTAAGTAACAAGGAGGGCCCAGGGGAGGACATTTGAATCTCACTTAGAAGGGGAAATAAAATATACATTGGAGATGGTTAGAGGGAGAGAGCTGAGTGTGAAAAGAGGTGGTATGACTATCAGCTATGGGGAGAATGGAGTGAAAGTGGGAGAAGGCTAAGAGAAAAAAACAGAAAATTTTATGGGGTATCTCTGAGAGGATCTGGAGACCAGGGACAGAGGATGCTCCAGGGAGTCTACGAACCTTGCTTGAGAATCCTAAGAACTAAAGATATAGAGAGACAGAAGTGGCTACCTTTTGTAGTCAGGCAAGACTTACAGTGGAGGGAGGGGACACGAACCTTCTCAAAAATCCCTTGACCAAAAATTTGTCCTGCCTATAAGATGTGCAAGAATAAAGATGGAGCAGAGATTTAGGGAATACATAACAAATGTTGAGACTCAACATTGAGACCAAACTTGAGACTCAACCAGTGGGAGAGAGACTATGTTGCCTACCATTAGATCCCTTATCCCTAACTGCACTGCCTTGTCTGGACTCAGTGGAATTGAATGGGCTTAGTCCTACTGAGATTTGATGTGTCACAGCGGGATTGATTCCCAAGGCTGTCTTTCTCTTCTCTGAGAAGGTTGGGGAGGGGGTAAAGGGGGATGGCTTGTGAGGGTAGGATTGGCAGGAGAGGAGGAAGAAGGGATTGCAATGGGGATGTAAAGTGAATAAATAAACTAATAAGAAAAAAAATAAAAGAAAATGGAACAAAACCAACAACAATAATTAACAAATTGTAATATTTTCATTGGTACTATTACAGGTATGTTAATAATATATAGTAGCATTTTATGTATAAATTTGTGACCTTTTCAGAAAACCATTCATTACATTTAGCAAATAAGTAATTAAAGGAAATTATTTCAACATGTATTTTGTTCAACTGTAGCATTTAGACTTTTCGGTATAATTACTTTCTTACAGTGAATTTTCTAATGTGCAATTAAGGGATTTAAATAGTTTTTCAGCCTTAACTGAAATAATAACTCCTTACACCTATGGCAGTTGTTATTAAATAAAATACTAAAATTAGACTCTAGTTGGGCTCATAGTGCAATACTTGGGTTTCTCTAGGGAAAGTGTTTGTATTGGTCTTCTTCAGATGATTGACTGACAGATGTGAAGCAAGATGTTGGAACACAGAGTTGGGGAGAAAAGCTATGGTGCTGATTTTCTCATCATTTGAAAAATTGTCTGTATGTATTTTATTGTTATAAACTGTTGTATAATAACAGTTTTCTCCAATATTGAAACATTCCATCCTGCAGAGAAGCCTTAAGACAGGGTAAATAACTCAAAATAACTTCAGGAAGTCCCTGAAACTGACCAGATCTCTAGGCCACTTCTTCCCAAAGAGTAAATAAGCCGAGCTGCTGAAAGTCACTTTCACATAACCTGAGGTTTAAAGAAGATTCTAAAAGTTGACCAGCTTCTTGGAATAAGTATAGACCAGCTGAGTCTCTTGGATGGTACATTCTTGAACCCATTGAGCTGCCTGCATGCTGTGCAGTGGGCTCCAGGTTCTTAGCTTCTGTGAACTGTTGTCCATGCTGAGGTAGGCTTCAGGGATGCAGCTCCGTTTGAGTCACTTCTGCTCTTGTAAGTAACTCCTTACTCATACCTTGTAAGTGATGAATAAAGCTTATTGGTGCAACAAGTTGAACTTTGATGATATTTGTACTTTAGTTTATTGTAGGTTCCCTATCTGGGGTGAGCAGACATGTTTACTCTGTCTCTCCAAGAAACGTTTTTATCACACAATTAATTTTTCTTCTGTAAAATTTTATTTTTGTAGGTTGTGCTTTGAAAATAGTATTCAGTCAACATTTTCAAAATTAAGGAATAATTCTGTGATAGAGAAATAGCATTTGTGAACCATGTCTCAGACACACTGCATAATGTTTCTAGAGTTTCTTTGATTCCTTGGGTTTCTCCTCTAAGGCAGTGGAAAATGTGTGCACATGTTCATGTGTGTATACAAACACACACAGAGACACAGTCACTTGTAAATATTAAATTGTTTATCTCATTTCACACAAGAGTTAAGTCTTTTGCTATTTTTATTTTAGCAAAGTTTTGATAGCTATACAATTCTGTTACTGTCCTGGTCACTGACCATCTATTAATTTTTTCATTTTAAACCCAAGGTCAGAAACCAATATTCTAAAAAATGCCCTTTTTTGGATAAAGTCTTACCAAATAAACTGACAACAGTTTTTATTTAAATAAAAGCTACTCTAAATCATGACCATATAATATTCTTGTTACTTCTTCATTTTTTAAAAATCTTTGATAGCATCTGGCCCAGGTACAAATCCTAGGTAGCTCTGGGAAAAGGCCTGCCATTGACAGATGGTAGGGAGGACACTTTTTAATTATTGGAAGCATGGAGCTAATGAATAGAAAATGCATAAGTAGAAGCTCACTGGATCCAATCCTTTCATTTGGAGACTGGTGGTTGTAATTATGGTATGAGCAAAGCTATGAAATGTGAACAGCATCAAGGGATGACAGTAATCCGGGCAAAGACATCTTTTTAAAAATAAATATATGTATATGTTTGGTCTGGTGTGATTTCTGAAGGTGACATTTATTCTAGGAACATCAAAATAGTCTTTAAAGTCTTTTTTCTCACAAAAGAAAATTCTTAAGAACTTACGTTTTTTCTTTTCTAAGAAAAATACTTTCAGTAGTTTCTGTGTTGAATTGCTGAGTGCAGGAATGACCTCTTTTTATTATTCACTAAGTCTAACATCACAAATTATCTACTGATTTGGTGATTTGGCTATTGCTACTCAAAATAGTGATTATTTTATCCCGTATTACTTCTTTTTTTCTGTTATTGGAGATCACACTTCTGTTACTCATAGAAAACAGCAAAGTTTGGGAGTGACTAACTTTTGAGTTTGGTGCTTAGAAAAGCTGGGGATATTTCAAAGACAAAGGCACAGGGACTTATCTTTCCAGTAGTCCCCAAGGTCATGCCCCCCTCCAAGCTAGCAACCTTTTCTGTTTCAGAGTCAGTCATAGCTTCTCATTTTGCAAAAATAATCCTTTTAAAGATCACAAAAACCCAGGGATTTTTCACAGAGAAATTCTCAAAGGGAACACAGATCAAGACAGGAGAGAAAGTTGGCATCTGAGTGTCAGGCTTGAATTTGGCTTCTGGTCCTTATCACTTATGCTCTGGGACAGATGCTATCACCAATGAGCTCCATACACTTTGAATTTCTACCATGGGCATAATAGTCAGAAAGAAAATATGTTTAAATATCATATGTGTAAAGACAGAACACAAACATTGTAAACTTTTTCTATTGTGTTTTTAGATCATTATTATTTTCTTTTGTTTGTGCAATTTTTCTTTTTAAAACTATTTGATTTTCAGTGTACTCATTGGAGTTATGCAGTGCGGTATTCTGACATATATATTCCTTGTGAAATGATTACCCAAGTCAGGCTACTTCACATACCCATCTTAGTACATTGTTTATTTGTGGATGTCTGTAACAAGAGCATCTGAAATTTACTCTTACAGCAGATTTCCACACAGAGAACAATACTATGAGGTACATCATGTATACACATACATGTGGTTCATATATGATCACAACTACATGCCCATTAGACAACATCTCCCTATTTCTCTGTCCAGTTTCTGGTTACAAATACTGACCTCTGTGTATATCCGATTTCTTGTAAACAACATTTATGAAGGTTGGTGAGTAAGTGACCAACATACTGAGGTTAAGTCACTGTTGGGAGTCCTCTGCTCTAAATAGGACATTTGTATCACTCTTTCCTTAGCCCTGGAATGAAAAAGAGATGATGGAAAGAATGTAAGAGCAGGAAGATTGAGGGATGGGCGTGCTTTAAAAAGTTGTCTGCTGGATATTCTATGTCAGTTGCACAACCCATTCTACAGCAGCTTATCCATCTGAGACCTGCGTAACATTCTATCTTTGGAGGGGATGGCTTTATGGGGCTCTCTACCTCTCCTTGAGCAGAAGTTAATGTTAGATGTGGGGGAGGTTCTCATTGTATTCAGTGATGTAACCATTGATAAGTTCCCCTTGCTTATATAAACAATACTAATTAAATTAATGGGTGTCTTAGTTACGGTTTTACTGCTGTGAACAGACACTGTGATCAAGGCAAGTTTTATAAAGAATAATATTTAATTGGGGCTGGCTTACAGGTTCAGAGGTTCAGTTTAGTATTATCAAGGCAGGAACATGGCAGCATGGTAGAGGAGGAGCCAAGATTTCTACATCTTCATCCGGAGGCTGTGTTGGACTCTAAGATCTAAACCGGGGGATGCGCTCCCACAGAAACACTCATGGACAGTGGATTTTATGCAATAATAAGAGGTTTATTGATAACCAGTGCACTGGGGTTCCCTCGAACTCAGGCAAGAGGAACCCTGAGCCAAAGCTAAGAGCAATTTTTATATCATTTCACAGAGTTTGTGAGGGCAGTTTTATACTCACCTCTTAAACAATAACCACAAAGGCTGATTTCATTCCCAGGCTCAGTTTCTAGGTAACTCAGATTTGCACATTATCTTATAACAATGAGTGTTATCTAAGTAGCTCCTATTTACCCAGGTTTATTGCACTCAGGGTCCAGCTTTCTGATTACCTCTTAACTTGGGCCCTTCTCCTGGAATGTGTGTGTAAGTCTTTGGAATGTGCTCCTCCCGGGATGTGTCCCTGGGGATGATAATTTTTAAGTTTAACCTGAGATTCTTTCTATTTTGAGTTTAAACTAAGACCTGAAATTCCTTCATTACCTGAAATTCCTTCAGCTGCTAACAGAATACTGACTTCCAGGCAGCTAGGATGAAGGTCTTAAAGTCCACACCCACAGTGACATGCCTATCCTAACAAGGTATACCTTTAAATAGTGCCACTCTGGGCTAAGCATATTCAAACCATGACAGGGAGTGAGATAAATATGATTGCAATAGGCTGTATTAAAAACTAGCACTGGAGACATGTCTCAGTGTTTAAGAATACTAGTTTCTTTTCCTGGGGATTTGAGTTTGATTCTCTGTACCATAAGGCAGCTACAACTTTCTACAACTGCAAGTCCACGAAATCTGATACATTCGGGTATCAAATCATACCTATAGGCTTGAGGTATGCATGCAGTACACTGTCATATATGAAGAGAAACATTCATCCAAGTTTGTGCAAATGGTTGAATTTCTTTCTTTTTATGGAAAAAATTTATTAGGTTGTGTATATGTACCATGGGTTACTTAGCTACTCATCAACTGATAAGCACTTAGGTAGCTTTCCTGTTGTGAATAGAGATATAATGAAGATGTGAGAGAAGAAAGGAGGCGTGATGACAGCCACTGTCTTAAAAGTGACTGTGGTGATTTTTTGAAAGTAATAGATTGTGAAGCCCTCACACTAAGCCTGCTGCTAGGATCACCCCCAGCCAGTTATAGTTAATATACAATATCATGACCAGTTTATTCTTGTTTTACACATCTGTTCCCCATTTGTGTGCTCTGCTGTTTGATAGCAAGTATGACATATCACTTAAAAGACGGTGTGAATCCTTTTGTGGTTTAGGAAGTGATTTAAACAGCTAAAGGCAGAGTTTGTGTATCCTGGTGTTCTAAGTGAGAGGTCTTCTCTAGGAGAAATCTGTCAATTTTCATCAGTGATTAGAGTATCCAAGCCTCATGGCTGGATTCCAAGCACCATGTTGTTCAAGATGTGCAGTCTTCCAGCCATGCAGGAGAAGAAAATGGCAGAAGGCTCTTGCCTGGAGCTTAATTGTTTTATTACCTTATTTCAATGCAAACTGGGTTTTCAAGAGAGACATTCTTCCTTTCATGTGAATAAAGGGCAGAATTCTCCGACAAAGTAAATGCTGACTACTCTCCTAAAGCTGTGCAGCTTCCCAGATTGATTCTGCCCCTTCAGCTGCAGCTGCCTTTTCAAAAGCAGAAGAACTGTAAAATACCCCTTGGTCACAGTATCAACTGCAGTCTCCTCCAGTGCCTGTGAAAGCAGTTAAGTTGTCTTTAGAGTACAGGCACGGGGCACATAAGCCAGACTGTACTTCGAGGCAAGTTTGAAATTTTTAAAATGCTTATATGCACAAACAATATACCTATAAATCTATAAAGCTATAAATCTCTACTACTATGAAAATAACCTGTGTTAGAAATTCAAAGCTTTGCATTTTGTTCTTCTTTTTTTCTTGTGTGTTTGTGTGTATTCATATACACATAAGTAAACAAAAAACATAGGCATATTGATATTTTTATTTATTTGTTTTCCTTGGGGATTTTTGAGACAGCATATCATGAAACTCAGGCTAGCCTCTAAGGTTCTATATAATTGAGGATAGCCTTCAACTCCTGATCTTTCTGCCTCTACCACCTAAGTATTGTAGATGTGTGCAGGCATTCCCAGATCATCTGTACAATGATTTCATAACATAACCATCATCTGTGCCATGGATCGAAGTTTCTAGGGTGCTTCTCAGTGGGAACAAGGAGATGTGCACAAGTCCTGGACCTCACATCCTAGCACACATGTATATCTTCATTGTTATGAAGAAATCTCAGGTCTCAGCCTAAACTTAAAAATTAACTTCTCCAGAGACATGCTTTGGGAGAAGGATATTCCAAAGACTTACACACATTCCAAGAAGGGCCCAAGATAAGAGGATTAAAAGGTTATCAGGAAGCTGGGCTCTTAGTGCAATAAACCTGGGTAAACAGAAGCTATGGTAAGGTAGACTTAGCTAATACTCATTGTCATAAGATAATATACAAATATGAGTTGCCAAGAAACCGAGCGGCCATTTGAGATTAGTCTTTGTGGTTAGCATAGTCTAAGAGGTGACTGTAAGATTGCCCTCGTAAACCCTGTGAAAACCGTATAAAAGCTGCTCTTAGCTTTAATTCGGGGTTCCTCCAGCCTGCGTGTGTGTGGGGGAACCCCAGTGCACTGGATCAATAAACCTCTTGCTTTTGCATCAAACCCCCTGTCCATGAGTGTTTCTGTGGGAGCTCGTCTTCCCAGTTTGAATCTTCGGGTCCAACATTTACATAAATTCAGTGTTTTCCTTCAATGCATTCATTCATTAATAAGGAACTCAGTCATTTCTTCATTGCATGTACTTATGCATGCATAGACTTTTGTTAGAAAGGCATTTCCTTAAGAAGAGAAGGAATATAGGAAGAATATGTGGAAGCAATTGCTTAAGGAGTAAAATTAGAAAATCACTAAATGCTAGGAAAGATAATTCAGAAATTACCACTATACAGTTTTTGGTGAAGGTAGTTTTTAGGTAAGCCAAAATGTAAATGTATCAAGTGATGTATAAGGTATCACAACTAAGTATCAAGACTGTTTTAGAATGTGGACTTCAATGTTTCTGTGTTAGGATGTTTGTTTCTTTGCTTATTTATTTATTTAGTATCTCACTTAGCACAGTCTGGCCTTATTCCATGGAAGTTTGAAGTGACAGGCTGGAGGATTTTATTAAATGTTGAGTTATTAACAAAGCTTAGAAATCAAAATGAATTCCTGAGATTTTTTTTATGTCATACTATGTTTGGTCCTACTCAGATGAGATCCTCAGCTGCATGCATGGTATGCATATCTTGTGATGGCTAACATTATGTTTTAAGTAAAAATTGCTGTGCTTAAGAGATCTTTAAAACAGAAATGTCTACTCTGTAAGCCCTACTTGCCCAAGGCCAGATAACTTCCTGGAATTCTGGAGCTGTCATTCAAATAATAAAACAAGCCACATATTTTCACATCTGTAATCAAGCTTGGTTATTCCTATTTCACAGAATATATGCTTGATCACTCATAGGCTAGACATACATAAGTATGTGTGCTTGCCTCTGCATAAAGACAGGAAATATGTAGCCTTGGGGGGGGGGCTGGCTTTTAAGCCCCTGACTATTATATCTTGGCACCATATTTTGAGCAAGAGGGTTGGTTGCGGCTCTGGCTAATATGCATCATTCTGTCTAGTGTTTAACAAAACCTTATATTTGTTAAGAATTTATTAATTATCAGACTGAAGAATCTCTGAGTAGCCCCAGACCTGTAAGAGTCTCGAATGCCAGTTTGATCATACATAAATGGTAACTCACATTCTTAATAACAAGCACAACCTTAATGAAGTTTTGATATTGTTTTATGATCATTGACATAAATTTCCTTCCAAATTTGCTTATGAATTTGAAATATAGAATTTCTTTCTCTAGGATCTTTAAATATTTACTCACATATTTTCCAAAGCTATCTATATGTTTTATAGAACTTTGAGAGCTATATTGCAAAGCATAAAAAAACTAGTTTTCATATACACCATGTTTGTATGTAACATTGCTGTTTTAGATAGTACCCTAACCTTTTCCTTCCCTAAAGTCCACTTAGTGAAAACCAAAACAAACGCACTGTGTTTCAGTTCTCATTATCCACAGAGTCAGAATTTATAAAATTCTCTTCTTTGGTAAAATATCAACAATCAGTGTTCTTGTGGTCATTCATGGTTTCTCAAATTGGATATATTTCTGTGTAACCTGATCCCTTCATTCCAGGACAGGATGAGTAGGCCAGGCCCTGCCTTTTTGTTTCTGCTCTTGCACTATACATACAGCATTTTTGCAGTTCATTTCTTGCTCTGTATTTTGCACTGTTGTAGGATTCCATCAGTGGTTCTCCTTAACAATAACCCTAAACACATTGCTGCATGTTCTCAACTGCATGGAATCTGTGATGTGTCCTGTGGAGAAACTACTTGTTGGATCAGCTGCTTTGAGCCTGAGTTATTGTGCTGTCAGCTGTGGGTTCCATGTTAATGCATCAACAATACACATCTAAAGCATTTTGAGTAAAAGCACTCATAGAACAGGGTTATGTATTGATTACTTGACAAAAGGAGTCTAACTTGGATTTCCCTTAGGAGAAACGGCTTAGTATTTGCTAATTCATTATTTATAGAACATGTCCACTATTTAAAAAGGCAGGTTCTCCAGCCTGGGAGCACATACGGAGGGACCCATGACTTCAGCTGTATAAGTAGGGGAGGATGGCCTTGTTGGTATAGGTGGCAAAGGAGAGATCCTTGGTCTCATGAAGAATGGATGCCCAGTGGGGGGAATTCGAGGGTGGGGAGGTTGGAGTTGGGGGGTAGGTGGGGGTATATCCTCATAGAAGCAGGAGGAGGGGGGATGGAATGGGAGTGCCTGGGTGGAGGGCAATGGGGAAAAAGGAATAACATCTGAAATGTAAATAAAATATCCAATAAAAATAAATGAATAAAAAGACAGGTTCACCGAATATAGTAAAATGACTTGTCTTATAACTCCACTTTATCTAAAAGTTAATTAATAACTTGCTAATAATAGTTTTGATTTTAGTAAGCACAGTCCATTTGCATTTGAATAAATGTTTTCTGAATAACTCTGTGCATGTATTTTCAGAAGCCATAATGGGACAAGCTAATAAGTAGCAGGTAATCATCCTGAGATGGCCTGCTTTAGATTATTGTATAATCTACAACAGATTCGTTCTTACTGCACAAGGCTATAAGGGATTCATTTTAGGAAAGATTCCTGCTATTAATATGCTTTTCCTGATATTATTAAACACATTTAAATCACTAAGTCATAGCAAACCACTTTGGAGCAGATCTCTGCAGATCCATGAAGAGGTACTGTCTAGTAGTGATGCTATATAGACTTGTTAAGTCTTAATGATGATCCTATAATAGTTCCTAAAATTATATCAGTATTTATTAAGCTCTTTTATATTTTAACTTCTATTAGGTTTTCTCTGCAGTGAAAACTGCAATGAGAACTCTGCTGGTCTCCCAAGTGTCACCAGTTAATTGCTCTTAGATAGTAACCAGACTTTCCCTTACTCAGAGCGCATTCCAAGTGTTCATAAAACAATCAAAAGTCATAAAAAGGGAACTAACAATTTATTATAGGTGCTAGGACAGAAGATAAACTATTGTCTGGGTTTATCTATACAAAACTTCACTAATAACTTAGTTATGGTTTTAAACCTTCAGTGAACCTGTGGAGCTGATACAGGTAATGGATGTTTAGCCAGATAATTACTCCTAATGGATATGCATGCAAACATTCTCTGTTGTAAACTTCTATTTCAACTTATGATTTGCTTTTTTTTTGTGAACATGTGATGAACTTTGTAATATGTGATCATGTATTCTGAAAGATGAACAAGTACTGAGGACAAACGGAAGAGTCAGAACTGAGCTGAAAAGAACTGAACTGAGAAAGATTGAGATGAGAGGGGAACTGAGTTGAGGAAAAGCTTTTAGAACACTTTTTAGGCAGAACTGAACTTAAGAAGAACTTGGAAGTATAGGCATAGCTTTGGAAGAAAAGGCATTGAGAGTAAGAGCATTGTAATAACTTCAGAGCAGGAGTGGAGAGCAAGATTAGAAGGAGAATGCAGAGTGGAATCACTTAGAAACTATAGGTAACATAAAAAACTAAGAAAGCAATGTGCAGACTGCAAAGGAAAAGCTGAAAAAAGAAGATGCTTCAGAGAGCAAAAGGAGTGGGCAGGCTTTTCTTTACCATGGGGCAGAACAGGTCCTTTTTAAATAACAAGGCAAGCTTATTCTTATTAAAAGGAACAAAACATTTTTTAAAACAAATATGGGTTTAATTTATTTAGCATTAAAAGAGTAGAAGCTTTTTATTTCTCTATGCAATTAAGGTTGGAGCTCATTTGTTATTCAGATTGAGTGAGTTCTTTCTGCATGGGTGCTTGGTCTTTTGCTCCATATGCATATGTAAGTGTGGATGTGTGTATATAATTTTGTGAATGTATGCATGCGTGTGTGTAAGTATGTAATTGTGAGAATCCATGCAAGCTGGGCCCAACTGGTTTGAATGGAAATGTATAAATGAGCATGCAGAAATCTGTGTATGAACTTATGTGAGTTTATGCATATTTGCTTATATAAAAGCTTTTTCTTCTGTGACTGTTATTCTCTTCTCCTGGTTCAATAGAAGTTTATTGTTCCAAACTTCCTTCTAGCCTGACAAGCAAGAGGCACCTGGACAAAAAGGAAAAAGTTCTAGCAATTAATCCTTTACTTAATCATCTGTTGTTTTAGGATGAAGTGCTAAGTGCCAGAGACTGTAGTCTCTGGCCTCAGAGAAACACAGAAGGCAGGCCAGCTACAATAGCATAATAACTTAGACTTAGATAGGTAACTTTTTTATTATTATACAGCAGCCCTAAGTATCTCATAAGACAAAGTCTTACCTCCACAGACACTTTTCCCCCTCTGCTGCCTCAGGAAGAACCGACAAGAAAGAAGAAGCCCACACCAGGGCTGGCCCCCTGCAATGTGTAGTTCAGAGCCACCTTACATATTTAAGAGCAAAGTTTCATTATAATCAGTGTAATGCTAATTATTTCTTGTGAAGATAATTTGCCAAGAGATTGGGAGGTACTTAGATTACTGTACAGAACAACACATGTATTTTCCATATTTTGAAACAATCAAGTAAATTCTTATTTTTCTAAAATGCACAGAGCATACTGAGAAAAACACAAAAATATTTTAAAATTTAAAAGTCTCCCCTGACATACTGCCAGTACAGTCTTAGAATTTTATAGAATTTACACATACACACATACACATTCTGAAGATCAAATATTTTAGTGTACCATTCTAATAGTGCAATAATGGGTATATGATAATGTATTGGATACCTTCTACCTTAGAAGAGTATAGTTCCACTGAAAGAGGATGTTTATTTTCCTTTGTTCTTGCAATATCTTGGTTTTCTATCTTAATTGTAGATACATGATGGCTGAGTGTAGATGGAACACATTAGCATTTTAGGCATGGATCTGCACTCAGAGAGTATGTGATTTCTGACACTTGTGTCCTGGGACAAAGACTTGCACCAGGGATATATGGTTAGAAGTTAAAAGTAGACACACTTTATTAAGAAAAGAGAAAGCACTCCTAGAATGGAAGAAGTCCCCAAAAACCTTGGTACTAGAAGCCCATGACACTGTATGGTTTTTTTGCATATAGTATTCAAGACTCCCACATTTGTATATCATAAACTTTTCTTACTCTGCTTATTACCTTTAGTCCAAGTGAGGAAGGGCTTACAGTATTTTCTGCAAAACGGTGTGGGTATGTTCCATTTATTGTATGAAGTTCAAGTTTGGTAGAACCTCCGTGCCTCTAAAAACTGGCTCACTTGGCTTCCTTTTGTAAATTAACCATAATGTCTCTAGTTTTCTATTTTTCTGCCATCTCTCTCTCTCTCTCTCTCTCTCTCTCTCTCTCTCTCTCTCTCTCT
>JANHMN010000013.1:4242587-4255467 GCA_030674055.1 Rhabdomys pumilio | reverse complement strand
CACACACACACACACACACACACACACACACACACACACACACACACCAAATATTGTTTCTGCTTCTTATATGCTCCTTTAGGTGGGTGGCATTGACGGGAGCATGGTAAAGCTACTAGGGTGCACGCCTCTAAAGAAAACTAGCTTTGCATCTCCCAGAAGTTACAAGGTAGGACTACATGCTCTTC
Source organism: Rhabdomys pumilio (assembly GCA_030674055.1). NCBI lineage: Eukaryota > Metazoa > Chordata > Mammalia > Rodentia > Muridae > Rhabdomys > Rhabdomys pumilio. The sequence goes on along the minus strand of JANHMN010000013.1, from coordinate 4,255,279 downwards.
TCACATTGTTATGCTGCGGTTTTGTCTAGCATGAGCCTGTTTGTATCAAGAGCATATTGTCATAGGTGCTATAAATTCATGCTCTCTATTTTGCCTGGAATATTAAAGGTATGCCTACTGGTTAAATAGTGGCACAAATGTCTTTGTAGAAAATGAAGTTATTTGAACTACAATGGCCCTTAAGTTGATATGTTTGAACACCTTGTCACCAGGGCATGGAACTGTTTGGGAAGTATTAGGAAATGTTGTTTTGTTCCAGCTTTGTCACTGGAAGTCGGTGTTGAGATTTCAAAAGTCTACGCCATGTCCATTGTTTCTTTTTTCTCTGCCTGCTGCTTTTGGATCAGATGTAAATCTACCAGTTTCTTCCCCAGTGCCATGCTGGCCTGCCTATCATCAAGCTTTCAACCATGATGATAACTGAATAATCCTCTGAAACTATAAACAAGCTCTTAAATAAATTCTTTATTTTATATGAGTTGCCTTGGTCATTGTGTTTCTTCACAGTGATAGAACAGTAATCAAAATAACCATCAACCACTTTCTGATGGGATTCAAGGCATACTCCAATGTGAAACCCATACTTGGCCCATAGGCCTTAGAGGAGAACCTACACTATTACTCTGCCAAATGGATGAGGTATTAAACCAAGGCCAAATGACTTATTGTCATATCCATAGATAAATGCAGCTTTCAGCTCTAATCAGAGAAGCTTCTTGTTTCAATAGAAGATGATGAACACAGATACTCACTTTTGGTCAGTCTGCTAAACAAGCTTATAGGGTATCCTCCACCTTAAATGGGACATGTACATCACACTCCTCCTCCCAAGACTTAAGGTTCATTGTGGAAAAGGGGGTGAAAAACTGCAAGAACCAGAGTGATGGATATTTCAAATTTTTATATTGTTTGCCTGAATTTATGTGAGTTGTATGTAACTGAGATTTAGTCTTACATTTAAACAAATGACTTTTGTAATTCCTAATTTACACGTTCATTTAATATTGGCCTGTTTTTTCCTATCATGATTAATTATTTTTTATCACAGCATATCTCTATTTATTACTAATGACCTCTTTGATAAACTATCTCTGTAGCAACAGAGATGACTCAACAAGCTTGCTACTCTTATAGGGACTCAAGAGTGCTTGTTACTCTTATAGGGGACCCAAGTTTGGTTCACTGCATCCATATCAAGTGACTGACTACCTCTAGTAACTCTAGCTCAAAGGGATACTATACCTCTTCCTGGCCTCCTTAGGAATTTACACTGATATTCCCATACACAGACACACCCTTGTATACAATTTAAACTAATAAGAATATGATTTTACGAAAGTATTCTCAGAAGTCATTAGGATTTTTGTAGTTAAGGCCTTCTTCCCTACAAGTAGAATGAAGAGCCTTAGACAAGAAAAATAGTGAGATTTCAGGATTAGAGACACAAATTAGTGGTTAGAAATGTGCACATTCCTTCAAGAGTTCCAGAGTTCAATTCCCAGCAGTCACATGAAGTGACTTACAACCACTTGTAATTCCAGCCCTAGATCTAACATTTTTCATTGGCTTCTGTGACCATCTTCATACACGTGTGCACATAACCCCCAACATAGTTATGTACATACAAGTAAACATATAACTAAAAATATTTAAAATGTAGTGATGTTTCACTGTTTCTAAATGAATTAAATATAAAGTTTAAAAATAATTTCAAAAATTCACCACAGTGTAGAATTCATTAGATGATATTTACAATTTTGGCATCCTTTCTGCAAAAGGAAGTTTATCTACTCAAATATCCAGTAGGAAAATTTAGAATTCACAGTTTAGATTTGGACAATTTATTACATTTTTATGATGTGATACATTTTAATGTTTGATAGGCTAAATGAGGTAAGAGTCTTTAACAAAACATTTACTCAATAAATATGGATGTGGGTTGATTTACCACATTGTTTCTGCCAGCTGTTTGTGTTTCAGAGTAATCACTTACAACAGTAACCATCAAGGGATTTAGTAATAATAATATGTTAGATGCTTGATTTTTCCAACTTGGAAATGTGCATGGCTTGTGACTCACACTCATTCTATTCACTGACCCTCCCCTGCCTCTCATGTGCTTCTTCACTGGGATTAGATCACTCTTACAGATCTATGCTTGAAAATATTCCTGTAGCCAAAAGTCCTTGTCTTTCATTTTGTTCCTGGCTAAATTCCACCTCTACAGGGAAGTCTAAAAGTATCAACTTATAAAATTCTCTGCTGGGTTTTGAAATAGATAGTTCCACACATCATGACAGCTACAAAAGTAAAGCCTGGGATATAAGCTCTGATTATTCCTGAGGAGTGCAGTCTTTAGGTTAGATAACTTTGGACTGGCCACAATGTGAGAAAGCATGGGTTCACATTGATCTTTTGGGCACCTGTTTTTCATAGAAATATGGTAACATCAGTTGACATTCTGTGATATTATCAAGCTGCAATTATGAGTAAATAATTGTTCCAGGAACATGAGATGAAGCCATGAGCCAGAAAAATAAAAACTCTTGAAATTGTATTGGCAGGAGCCAAGATATTCTGAAGAGAAAATTTATACCTTCCCTTCAGCAATCTGATCATTAAAACAATGGACACCCTGAAATTGGAAATCTTTGTGCAAAGTGAGGAGAATAATGAACCAGGCTTTCAGCAAGACAGGGAGCTTGTCACTGGGAAATAGACTTCCCATGGTTCTCATCACTTGCCACACTACTTTTTAAGAGGAGACTCCCCCCAACTCCCTGCTACTGATGACAATGGGTTACTGATGAGGAGAGACACTCCTTGACAAAGTCTGCTTAGTTACACACAGTTCTCACCTCTATCCAGCCTAATCCTACATTTGGTAAAGACATGGTAGGGACATGGAACTTGGCCCCTTGTTTTTTTTTTTGTTTTTGTTTTTGTTTTTGTTTTTGTTTTTTTGTATTGTTTTGTTTTGTTTTTTCTAATATGGCCTTATTCAGTAAATTTTCTTTTTCTGTTTTTCACTGATACTTGGTTGTCTAAGTGGCCTGTTGAGTGGTTGCTGAGCCTCATCTATTAACTCTGTCAGGGACCAGGTTCTGACCATAATAGCTCTAGTAGTTCTGTTTGTGAAAGTTGACTCACTTTAGTGTTATGATGAAGAAATTCTGAAACAAAAAATTAGAGAACTAGAGGAATGTCAAATGATGAGTACTGGGAGGAAAGTGCCAGGCTTTGGACATAGGGTTTGTCAGTTAAAGGCTTGCCTGGAGCCCGTGTTTGTTGACTTTTCTTATAGATCATAAAAACACCTGAAGGAACAGATACTTAACACAAAGCTTTAAAGAGGTGAAGGGATAGGTCAGTTGAAGAAACTGGATATAATACAAGTAGAAAAATTGGGAGGCAGAAAAACCTGGCATGTTCAGCAAGCACAAGATTGATGAAGCACAGAGAAGGAAGAAAGAGACCTAGTGAGGTCCTGCCAGTGGCTAGAATTAGATTATACTTCATAGACAAGGGGAAGCAGCCAGAAAGTTTTGATTATAAGAATACAATCTCTACTGTCTCATTTAATTTTTAAAGACTTTTATGTAGCCTATGTTGCCCTTGAACTTGCTGTGCAGTTGAAGGTGACCTTGAACTTGATTCTCTACATCTTAAGTGCTGTGTGCCACTATAGACTGTTTATGTGGTTTGGGGAATAGTAAGGAGGACTTCTTGCAGGTTAGATATGCGTTCTCTATTCCCTTCTTTTTTTTGTATTAAGTAAAGAATGCTTGACAGCTGGGGAAAACATAGACTCCTGGGAATGAGACAATTTAGGAGACGAATTAAAGAAATATAGAGGAGGTTGTGATGGCATGGAGTAAGATGGTAGCTGTGGAAGTGCTAAAATTTTTAATCCTTGATTATTTCTGTGGCATGAGTAAAGCAAGCATAACTGATAGGGGCTTCTGTTGAAACAAACCAACTAAGTGTTCACATATGACTTGGAAGGGTTATGCAAATAGTATCTAAGATGGAGCATCTGGAAAGAGTGGAGTATATCTGCATGCTTTCATATATTTTTTGACTTTCTAATAGAGACTCACAGTAGGTAAAAGGATATGTAGATCAAACAGTGGTATTGAAATTTAAAGGGGGAAATGTATGTTTAAGACACTCAAAGCTGTAAAATAAAATATTAGCATATCAGACAACCTGGAAGTGGAGTAAACATAGGGAAGAGAGCTGGGCCAGCAATTGACTCTAATTTCAGGGAGCTGGACCAAAATAGAACAGCTGGAGATGAATGGCTAGAAAATGGATGGCTAGAGAGGAAACCACCAGGGAGCACATGTCACAGAACCCATGGGGTCAGTGAATGTCTGGGAGGACTGAAACATAGAATGAAAAGCAGGATGAACAATGAGCTTAAAGAAGACAAAGGATGGAGGCTTGCTATGTGTCAGGAGCCTTAAAACTTGCAGAGGGCCTTGAAAAGCTGGTTTCCACGAATTGTGGTATCAAGGGTTAATTATAAAGTTTTTAGAAGAAAAGTGGAAAAAAAGAGAAGACAGTTTCTTCGAATCTTCTGGGTCTGCTATCAATAGAAACAAAGAAGTATTAATTTAAATTTTTTATAGGATGAAAAACAAGATATTAAATCCCAGTTGTCACTTTATGGAAACCACAGAAGTAGAGGAGAAATTGATTCAGAGGAGTCTGCAAAAGGAAAGACATAGTCATGGCAAAAGGAGGCAGAAAGCTCCTCTTTGCTTACTAGACAATTTGATGTATAAATAAAGTCAAACCAAAGTGCAGCACCAGGAGAAATTAGTAGCAACAGACTAAACTTCACTAATATATTTAACCAAGCAGAAATGATTGACAGTTCCAGAATGCTTCATCATGACTTACAAATTTCTGTTAAAATATATGAGGGTAGTTCAACAAGGCAAGACATATATGAAAAATAAATAAAAAATAAAAGACAGATTTAAAAAAAAAATTATCTGTGAGCTCAAGAAAATTAAACCAGGACAAAAAATTTTTCTAGAAATGAACCAAATATTTAAAAAAGTAGTTTAAAATAGAACATGACTCAAAAAATTATCAAAAGAGATTCTTGGGAAACATGTTAAATGGGAGCCATTAAAACCACACCAATATTGTATAAGGCCTCTAAAGAATATAGGGAAATATATACACGGAGACAGCTGGATTGGAAAGAAGCTTGCCTCAATAACTGTAGTTTCAACTTGAAAGTAATTTAATGAAAAGGCTTCCTCAGCATGGTGGTGAAGACCTCCTCTCTGGGGAGACCCTCACTCAAGTCTTGGGAAGTCACAGCCACCTCAAAACTCACAAGACACAGAATCTGGATGCAAACAGCAGAGGCTTTATTCGGGACAGTTAGCCAGCTAACGGTCAATTCGTTTGCCCATGCAGGAGCTGAATTGACAAAGAGCGGCTGGCTGAGGGGCTTTTTAAAAGGGGAAAACCACAAGCCAGGGGAGTGAGGAGGTGGTGAGGGTTTGCTAAGAAAACATAACATAAAAATAGCAGAAAATTCCAGAGGAACCCAAACTTAAGTGAGTCAGGGTCATGTGGAAAACACTCTGTATACTCATTCTTCTCAAAAATGTGGTCTTCTTGTAAATAGGCAGCCTTGGCGGATAGTACCAAATTAGATAAGGACAAGTGAATCATAGTCAGAGTTATATTGACCTGACCCCTGAACCTTCACCCAGCTGATACCCTGTTCTGAAAGATATCTGTACTCCCCCTGAACACCTATGCTCCTGTGTCATCCGCTTCCCCACATCCTGCATTTTCATGTTTATAACCCTTGTGTTAAAAAGTAAAAATTATCATTTGATAATAATAAAAAAAGTAAAGAATAAAAAAGAAATTTAATAAAAGGAATAATAAAAAAAAGAGAGATTAAGGAAAAATGTGGTCTTGCCATGTTACTGTGGCCTTTCCCTGTCATTGTGGCCCTGCCCTGTCACTTGCTCAACTATTTCTCAGTTGCTCGGACATGGCCCTGCCCTGTCATCGTGGTTACTAGTCTCTCAGCACCACCTAAATGACTTGCATTCCTCTCTTCCGGTTCCTGAAACCAACCAGTCTACATTTTTAGCTTGCTTCAGAGAAAATTTTCCATGCCCTTTAAAGTTAGGATTAGAGAAAAGCCTATATACATTTTATAAAATGATTTTTATAATTTTTCACTCTACAGTGGCATATGCATTTATCCCAGTACTCAATATGCAGAAGCAAGTAGACCTCTGTAAGCTCAAGGGTGGAAAAGTCTCCTATCAAGTGTAAGTCTAGCCAAGGTTGCACACAGACCTTGTCTCAGAGAAGAGTGACGTAAGAGGTACAAAGTCAGCATAAGTGAGGAAATGATAGAGACTGGGGCAAGAATGAGCAGAATCACATACAGGTAAACAATCAAAGAAGTCAAACCCTGGCTAATACAAAAAGCAGTGGAAGTTGGTAGCCTCTAGATATAGAATATACACAAGTTACTAACATTAACTTCAGAAGAAAAGACAGTCAGTGTTCCTTCTTACATTATTAATAAAGTAACGTAATACTGCAAAAGCATTTGACAACTTGGGTGACCCAAGCACAATCTTGATTCAGCAAACATTTCTGCAACTGAGCTAAGAAAATAAACTTAATAACTCAGTATTTGTTAACTAAATCCAGTCCTAATTCAAATGTCTTTTAATATAAAACTCCAAGCTAGCGATTCTTCTTGATATTATGCTGCAGTCATTTAAAAAAAATCACTATACGAAAGCACTTCATGATGTAAGGGGAGAAAGTTCACACTTAAATTCATTACAAGAGGCTACTGTTTATATGATTTGTTTTTAATTTTTACTTCTTATGTTTTGTTTTTTTAAGACAAGGTTTCTCTGTGTATCTCTGTCTGTCATGGAACTAGCTTGGTAGTTCCGACTGCCTCCTGACTGCTGAACACCACCACACTCTGCATGTTTATACGATTTTTGATTTTAAAGGGATATCGTTTATTGTTTAGAAAGATTCTAAGCCCAAGTTCAATGACGAATAAACTCTCAATGGGAGTTTTAGTCTCATTTTCCAAAAAAGAAAGCCTACTGACCAAATTTCAAATATATATCAAACATATATCTATATATATGATATATATTTCATATATATGAACGGCTGAAACATCTGTCAACTTATTGCCAAACTCTATCCATCCATAGGTAGATAAGTAGATGGATAGACAGACTGATACTTAGACAGGTAAGTGATAGAGAGATAGATGATGTGTAGATAAATGAGAGACAGGTAGATGACAGAAATGGTTGACAAGTCATTATAGTCAGAGAGGCTTTATGTCAGAATGTAAGATATTTGCTTTAACATTGAAAGAGTAAAGCATTTGGTCATCTAAGTATATTTAAAATAACATGCATGTAAGAAAATTCCTTATCTGTTCATGATCAATATCTTACAGCCTTAAGGAGATGAGTTGTTTTATCTGTTTAGTGACAGGTATCTAGAAATAGCTATGGGAAGTATCAATTATTTCTTCAAAAGGGGAACTGGGTACTTTGGGAGTTTTGTTGGTTTGGGATTTTTACTGGTTGGTTGTGTGTGTCAACTTGACACAAGCTGGAGTTATCACAGAGTAAGGATCCTCTTTTGAGGAAATGCCTCCATGGGTAAGGATGCTGCACCTATGCCTGAACTTTCTGGGGTTCAAAGGTATTGTTGGCTTTCCCTTGTTTGCTTATTCAGTTCACAACCCTGTGCAAAACAACACTGTGAGCTGCATCTTCCTTAAAAACAGAGTCCAGCCTCCTTCAACTAACAAGTTGAAGGTTAGTGGTGCTGCAGTCTCTTTTCTTTTGCACCACCACTAACCTTCAACTTGTCCCAGCAAGAAGACAGTAGACTGACAAGGTAAGATCTCAGACCCATGCTAGGATATAGTGCTGGAAAGAAGCACGTTTTCATTCACCTGCACTTGAAGAGGGATAGAGGGCAGCACTGAGCAGAGAAAGCAGACAGCAAACATGCTGAGACCTTGAGACCTTGAGAGGTCTTCCTCTTAGTGAGTAAACAGACTGTCATGCATGTCACTGTCCTATTGTATTGGTTATATGTCCAAGACATTGTGGAGAAGTCACTGGAACATATATGTACCTTATATGGTTTAAAGTGGGTTGCCTTGTTAGGGGTTTTACTGAAGTTTCCCCAATTCTTGTGGATAAAGGCTCAGGGTAGGCAAAGAAGGAAAAAAATAAACAGGCTATCAAAGAAAGGAGAAACTAGGCTATGGAAGAAACCAAGCTATAAAACAAAGCATACCAGATTACTGGAAATAAAATGAATCCTGCTGCCAAAAAAATAAAAAGATATGCACATACACACACACACACACACACACACACATATATATATATATATAATATATATATATATACATATAATATATATGTATATATATTTATATATACACACATATATATACATATAATTATATGTATATATATGTATGTATGTATTATATTATATATATGTGTATATATATATTATATATGTATGTATATATAAGCACACACCTGTGATTTCCATTGTGATATAATTGATCTAATATCCTTCTGGGTGAATCAATTTCATTTTGAGCTCTTAGGTCTTTCCAAGAACTATTTCTTCTGTGATGAGTAATCTGTTTTTACACCTGACATCCACAATTACTTTTACCCATTCAAATGTCTATCATTTTAAAATATCCCATGATTCAAAGCAAACTTGCTTTGCTCACACCCTCTCACATCACTTTGCTTATGCATTTGCAGATTTCTTACTCATCAAATAACACAATTTTTCCAGTAGCCTTTTTCCATATGACCATCTAGTTCTACATTAACTGAGCTTGGGTACCACATCTGAGAGAGTAGGGAGACCAGTCTTGTCATCCTACAACAGTGTTTGTGTCTTCATCCAGCCTTACAGATTGACTACGTACTAACAGTTCACTCAAGATTAGTCCCTGGAGTCCATTTCTTCTGTAAATCAGCTTTATTATGTGCACTGGATTAAATGTATCCACATTTTCTGTAAACTCATCCCAGCCAATTGGAGTCATTTGTCACCAGATATTCTAGTGACTAAGCCCTTAACTACTGAATCATCATTTGAGATCCTTTCCTACAACATCTTATTCCCTTATGTTATTTTTAAGAATACAACTTTTAAAAGAATAAAACAATTTTGAGATATTAGAATCTTAAATTCTTACTTCTTCCCTAGTCTTACATCTTTCCTGTAGTTAAGAGAAACTTAGGGTGAAGGAGTGTGAAAATGAGAAGCTATTCTCCAAATTGAAGAAAATGGGAGACCCCAAATAGCCATTCACTGAAAGACAAGTCGGGGAAGAAAGAAATTTGCTTTCTCAGAACCACTACAGCTGTTTCATGATTACTGTTTCTGCTGTTGTCCCTTACTCTAGACAGGCAGGCTTCTTTGTGGTAGATATCTACCTTACAAAGCATAGTCAAAATCACATATCCAGCAGTCATAAGTGAAGTGTAGTCCCTGATCTCAGCAGCGCCTGCATCTTCTGGGACCTTATTAGAAATGCAAACACCCTGCAGTCCTGATGGATGTGAAGCTGAGCTCAGCACAAACCCCACCTAAGTGCCTTCCATGCCCAAGGTCTTTCAGGGTGCTTGTGCTATGCACACTGCACCAGGAGAGGCAGGAGGACAGGGCTCTTCAAATCCCCTTGAAATTTGAGATAGCTTGGCTCAAGGCACATAGATATAAATGCCAAGGAACTGAACGATCTGCTGAGCTTCACCCACTTCCACTACTGTTTTCTCTGAGTATCTTTGGAATACCTCTTCATTACATCATGGTGTGTGGAAGCCCTGCGAACTTCAGAGAGAAATAGCTTCATCTTGCTTCTGGAGCTGCTGAGACCACTTACCCTGATTGTATTTGTGCCTGCAGGCAGCTGAGTGTCAGAAGTGCTCCTATTTCTGACCCTGAGTTGTGTAGCAAGGACAGAATGAATTTCACTTCAGACCTTGTTGTAATCTTTTAGTTTTGTCATTGAAATTTGACTGAGCACCTTCCAGTAACCAAGAAAACTATTTGTATGAATAGTTAGGTTCTAAAACCATATATAATCAAGTAGATAGAACCCAACATTTGCATAAGTGAAACTTGAGTCCTTTTTAGATAAGAACAAGACTTTGAGAAGTGTATTTTTGGGCTAGAGAGATGGCTCAGCCATTAAAGACTAGGCTCAACTGAAAATATAAGAGAAATATGTTTTTAATATGATACAGTCAGGTTTAGACAAGATCTACTAAGTGAATAGATAGTCGATTATCATACTATGGAAATTTTTTTTAAAAATTGCATAAGGATTTTCCAAGTTGACAATGAATGTTTGCATATTTGTGCTTGTGCATGACAATGTGCACTTGCGTGTGTGTGTGTATGCAGCACAGACATACACATTCATGTAAAACCTGGAGTTTTGAGATTTTTGAGACAGAAACTATCATTGGCCTGGAGATCATCAATTTGGCTAGATAATTCCTAGCATCCTCCTGTCTCCACTCTCTTATGCTACCCCTGAGATTACAAGCATATGGCCCCCACATCTGGCATTTCCTGTGGGTGTTGAGAATCCAGCTGAGGTTGTAATGTTCACATGACAAGCAATTTACCTTCTCACTTCTACACCCAGCCCCTGGATAGATTTTCAGATAAAAAAAAAAAACAGTTAATAAAATTAGGCATTTTAGAATTTTAGATGAAGTATTATTGGGGTCTTTTGTGTCAGTTGGCTGTCATAACACTTGAAACTAATGAAGTTTAATGAAAACACAAAGCATTTCTCAGACATTTCTGTGCTTATAAGTGCCAAGAGATCCACAGACAAAAGCAGTTTCTTCAAAAATGTCACATCAGGAGCAACTAGTAAAAATGTGTTATTTCTGTCTCTCATTGTAAACACTAGCCACCCACCTTTAATAAATAAACCAGCAGTTAAAAAAGTGTAGGGTTTCAGGAAATAACTACTTTCTTTTTTTATTGTTGGATATTATATTTACACTTCAGATTTTATCCCTATACCCCATTCCCCCCACCACCAAGGAACCCCTTATCTTATCTCCTCTTCTCCTGCTTCTATGAGAATGTGCCCCTACCTACCCCCCAACTCCCACCTCTCCACCCTCGAGTTCCCTCCCCACTTGGTGTTCAGCCTTCATGGGACCAAGGATCTCCTCTCCCACCTATGCCCAACAAGGCCATCCTCCCCTACATATACAGATGGAGTCATGGGTCCCTCCCTATATGCTCCAAGGCTGGTAGTTTAGACCCTGGGGAGCTCTGGTTGGTTTGTATTGTTGCTTTCCTCATGAGGCCACAAACCCTTTCAGCTCCTTCAGTCTTCTCTCTAACTTCTCCATTGGGAACCCCTTGATCAGATCAATGGTTAGCTGTGAGCATCTGCATCTGAATATGTCAGAATCTGGCAGACCTCTAAGGAGACAGCTATATCAGGCTCCTATCAGCATGCTCTTCCTGAATTCATATCAGCATCTACCTTTGGTGACTGCACATGGAATGGATACTCAGGTGGAATGGTCTCCAGATGGCCTCTCCTTCAGTTTCTGTCCCACACTTTGTCTCCATATTTATTCCCTTGAGTATTTTGTTACTCTTTCTAAGTAGGACTGCAGCATCCCCACTTGGTCTTCCTTCTTCATGAGCTTTATGTGGTCTGTGAGTTGAATCTTGGCTATTTCAAGCTTTTGGGCTAATATTTAAGTGCCTGACCTAACTGCTGTTAATTAAAGAACACAACCAGTGACTCATAGTTACACAAGTAGATCACTATGCAAATATGCTTATATATGTTGTAGGTCATTATAAAGTTATTAAAGGATTAGGACCTTCCTGATTTAAATATAAATACTTAACATATCTCCATGAAACAATTTGTCAAAACTCAACTTGTTCCTTCTGCTATGATAAAGGATTTAAAGAGTTAGAAAGAAAACAAGTTACAAAGTTTAGATGCTATACAGCTGCGTATAAATAGTGGCAGAGGGGCCATCACCTTAAGATTTCTTTTGGTGTGGTAAGTGGCTAAAATCAAGCTGATATATGATTGCAGCTCAAGGTGTGGGCTTTTTGCTGTCAGTTTGAAGTTAGGACTTGGCTAGCTCTCCAACCTCGATGTTTTAGCTCTTTCAGTTGGTCACATTGCTTAGCCTAGGTGCAAACAGTTGTCCCTGTGAGGAGTAAATTGAGACTCGGGCTCATGTGCTCCTCTTGCCATGGATCATAAACTTGGAAAGGCTGAAGAAGGGTTTTTGTGTGAAAAGGGAATAAAACTCAGCTTGAGCATCCAAACTCACCCTGCTCAGCACAGCTGCCAGACACCTTCCTGAGAGGTTAATGTTGGCTGGAAGGTCTGAAAAGATGCAGCCTCTTTCTTAGTAAAGTAATGTATTATCCAGTCTTTTATGAGAGAGGGTTATGATTGTGCTTTGAAAATCTTCTCAAGGCTAATGTACTTGCAGACTTAGCCTCCTAGCTATTTGTGGAGGCTGTAGACATTTAGGAGGTAGACCTTCTCTGAGAAAGTGTTCATATGGGGTGGGCCATGAGATTTTACAGCCAAG
>JANHMN010000013.1:4224647-4242577 GCA_030674055.1 Rhabdomys pumilio | reverse complement strand
TGTATGGCTAATGCTAAGACAGTTTCCACACTGAGATGGGTCCCACAGGGAGAAGCCCATAGCCATACTCCTGTGACTCTTACTTTCTTCTAAGTGCTTCTTCTTCTCTTAACTCTCACACTTAAGACTATCTTAAAATCTCTTAAATAAAATCTCCAACTCTGCTTCATTTTTCAAGTTGGTCTTGGAATTCTTTTCATGATCAAAGCCAGAAGTCCTTACTTGGTTTTGTCAAAGTTCCTGAAATTCTCTGATAACTACATGGGCTGTGGAGGGTGATGGTGAGAATCTTTGTCTCTCTTCTCTCTCTGATGCCTCTTCCATAGCTTTATACATAGTCATAGCTTACTTGTTATGACACTTGCAACACAATTCTGGTATGCTTTATTTTTCTATTTTCTAGAGTCTTCTATTCCATACTTTGCAGATGCTTTTTTTGTTGTTATTGTTCTAGTTAGCTTTAACTGCCAATTTGACACAGTTTGGAGTCAGCTGAGAAGAAAATCTCAATTAAAGGATTGTACAGATCAGATTTTCTTGGGAGGATTGTCCTGGTGTTTAACAGATACAGGAGGTTATAATCCACTGTGGGAGGCACTATTCCCTAGGCAGGCAGCAGTGACTTGAGCATAATCTGAGGACAAGCCAGTGAGCACCATTTCTCTCTAGTTTCTACTTCTAGTTCCTGCTTGAGTTCCTGCCCTGACTTCTCTCACTATTGGCTGTGACCTGGAAGTAGAAACATAACTGACCTTTTCCTTTCTTAGGTTACTTTTCTGTCAGTGTTTTATCACAGTGACTGAATGAAACTAAAATTGTTGGGTTGTGTAGCTAATATAGACCTGTATGCCATCTGTTGCCAAAAACACATAAAAGAGATGCTGGTGTGGGTCATTTTCTGCTGCTGGGTGGAGGACTTTGACATTAGCATAGTGGGTGCTATGGTGCTCTTAGAGGGACCTCCTATGCCTTCAGGTGTGTGGAAGGTGATGGAAATGGCAGACAACAGCCATCACCTGGGTTCTAATGTATCTGATGTGGCCCACCAAGGAGCCTTTGCCCAATGGTGTTCTTTTGTGAATCTGCAATGTTGCTGCTTTGTCCTGAGAGAGGCCTGTTTTTCTTCTTGGTCTATTGGTTCTAAATTTATACATCTCTAGTTCCTAATCTGAGTGTATAAGAAAAAGAAGGTTTATAACAAGTGACCTGTGTGTCATTAAGTCCTGGGGTCACCAGTCTCTCTTCCTTCTTCTGTCCACATTCCTTTTCTTACCTATTGAGTTACTTGGAGACCCAAGGCTGCCTTAATGTTCTCTCCAGCTTGGATTCCTGCCCCAAGCCCTCACCTTATTCCTCATCTCTCAGCTTTTACAGAATCCAGAGCTTTTATTAAGGCAGGGGTTGCTCAGTTCCTTTCCCTGAGAACACTGACTTTAAAGGTCCCTTTCCTATTTTTACTGCAAGACTGTTTTTTTCAATTCCTGGGAGCCATGCCTTTGAAATGGAGTTAAGGAAGATAATGTCCCATCTCTGGTTCTCATGGAAGACAAGGAAGACTTCCTCTTACTTCTTGCTATGAAAGTATCTATAACTGCAGATACCAGTAGTCTTCTTTTCCTCTTGGTGAGGAAGTCAGCAAGCAAGTTGATCTAAAGTGCCTTCATCCTAGAGTTAGGTTGAGTCCAGGAAGAATCCTGGTCTTCTTTTCCCTTTGCGGTAGCCTGGGACACTATTTTCATTATCTGTTTTTAGCAGTTCACAATGACAACTGTTTTAACCTTGCATTACTGTATATTCATCATGTAAAGCAATGGGTCTCACATGACAATTTTCCTACATATCATGTGTTTAGACTATGCTCACTTTTCATTACATTGTTCGTTCATCACTTTTCCTAGTTTCCTCCCTCTTCTCAAATAATGTATGTATGCCTGCATGTGTACCTGTGTGTGCATGCATGTGAGTGTGTGTACGTGTGCATGTGCATGTGCGTGTGTGTGTGTGTGTGTGTGTGTGTGTGTGTGCGCCATGGCTGTATACAATAAGTTTGGAGGGTTAGGAACAAAATTGTACTTTTCCCCATAAATACACAAATTTTTGAACTTTAAAGGCTCAAAAATCACCTATCAAAAAATCTTACTAGTAATATTGAGCAGAAAATATGAATTTAGATTGTGGGGGCAGGTGAACTGCTGCGTCTACCTCCTAACAACCTTATGTCTCTCCTCTGGGTGATTGCTGCACTGTTTGTCTGCAGTGCACAGCAGAAAGTGGAACAAAATCAGAAGTCAGTTTTATTTCTTTCAGACCTTTGCTGAGACCTCAGTGATATGAACAAATGAGGGTAGATATGCTCCTTCCTATGGCCAAGAGTGTTCATCACTGTGGCAGGGGATAGTTCTACCTGAGCAACCATGAGTCTGTGACATAGAAGATCTCTATACAGTACTCCCTAGGGCAAACATATGTGTAGAAACCTTACTTCCCATCACAGAGCTGACACATTTCCACCTACTGCTGCCAAAGGCGACACCTGAATTCCCCATCATGAAGATTTCCTCCACGTGCTTCTCGGCAACGCTCCGGTCCAAGCATGTCCTCCTCTTTGTTTTCTCCTAAGTGCAATTTCCCATTTGTCTTCTGCTGACATTCTCCTAATGATCCTCACCAAGCTGCCTTTATCACAATGGAGTTATGGGAATTGTACATGTTGCATTGAATAAACAATGATTGATGATTATCAACCTTTTCAGGGTACGGTTGAGGTATGTGCAAAAAACTTTCCACTTCACCATCTGCCTGCTCCCTCCATGCAACAGTCTCAATCAACTGTTTTCCTTGTTCTCTACGTTTTCTGGAGACAGAGACCTTTATCTGGAGCCTCAAGACACATCCCATCACTTCTCCACTGAACTAAGAAGCAACACACAATCACACACAAGTGCTTGGAGAACTGGGTTAGTTCCCTTGTTCAGATTCAGAGGCCTGGGTCAGACTTCCATTCACAGTTTACTTGATTTAACTTCCCCTTGTCTCTTTCAATCCTCCCTATCTCTCTTTTGTTTCCTCCTCCCTTTTCCTTCATTTTAGTCATATATAACATGAGGGAGGTGGAGGGCAAACATAAAGTTGATAAGAGAAATCAATCCAGTGCTTCCACATCCTGGCTGGTGATCTAAAATGCTAGATGCTTGGACAAGTCCTGGTTGAGGTCTATGAACTGGCTGCATAGAGCTGGTTGTTCCCTTCTTCCTCCAGCTGATCCTGTCCTCTTGTTGGCAACAATTCCTTCAAGGTCCTGTAAGAGGACACTGAAGAAGAGCTGAGCATGGCAGGTTCTACCACTATGAACTTTTCATTATATTAAAGCTATAATTCTTGCTTAAAAGATAGAGGGTGAGAGGAGAACTTAGATATATTAATGTGGTAGTAGGAAGCAAATAACTCTTGCCAACATTTTACAGTACAGCAGCAGCAAATTGTTTTGAGCTATTTTAATGGGAAGTTTATAATTGAGAAAACAAATGCATCCCATAGTTAAAAGTTAGATGGTTTAACTCTTCCAAATAGTTATTGGCTATTCTTTAAGTAGAGTTGTTTCAGCAAGATGTCTCCTGAAGAATGGTGATTAGGGTTAGTCTTTTCTAAGCAGATCAGAACTCAAGATGTCCTGAGGACCATCATTAGCCACTTCTAAGTGTACGAATATGCCTAGTTTACTATATAGTCTACTTGTATGATTGAGGGGTAGAAGTCGGGATCCCTGTCTATTGAATAGTCTAGTGTCAGAATACATTGGGGACAACAAAGATTCCAGACTATGACCTTGGGAATCTGACTGAATATCTTATCGGTTAAATTTAGCAGAACTGTCCAAGAAAACAAAATTCCTGAAAGAGACTAAACTGTGGAGAATGTGTGTGTGTGTGTGTGTGTGTGTGTGTGTGTGTGTGTATGTGTGTGTGTGTGTATGTGTGTGTATGTAAATGTGTGTGTGCATCTTTGACATAAATCTTTGATATAAAACTACAAATATTTATGTTAGTTTTTTGTTTAAAAACTTAAAAGCACTTTCAAACCTTAACTTGGTTATTAAGTAGAATATCTAATTCTGTTAATCCAGTTTATTATATATTGTGGAAAATTCTGGAAACTAAACTAGAATGATTTGGGGTTACTTTATTACCTCTAGTATTTGAAGGATAGAGATCAAAAGTTGGGGCTTGAGATGGGGTACAAGGTTTCCATGTTCTCCCATGTCACAGGGACTGGGTTAGGAGTAGAGACAAGGACACCCTGCCTGTCTGTATTTCAGTTCATTGTTTACAGCAGTCCTGTCCAAGTCTCTCAGCCGTTTTCTAGCCCTGGTGTGTTCTGCAGAGTGGAGATTAGTCAGCTTTCCTTCACAGAAGGAGAATGCCCCCAGAAATCAATTGAAAGAAGAAAAAAAATTGACATCAAGAGTCTTGGGTTTTGTGGTTTCTTGGATGTGGTGAGAAATAAAGATACTTCTTCAAGGACCATGGGATTGATAAAACTGCTCACCTCCAGGCAACTGGGAAACAAAAAGGCAAACCGGAAAAGATTCTAAGAGACCTCTTTTCCAAATCAGACTTAACTAGTCTCTCCACCTCTAAATAATGTCACCAGATTATAAATCAATTGATATAATTGACAGATTGATTAGCCCAGAGTAAGACCGCTAGATGATTGGATCCAACAGCAAGAGACCAACACTTTAATCTATGAGCCATGTGGGAAAAACAAGCTGCCCTGGGGACACAGTACAGAGGATATAGAGCCATTGCTTATGGTTTCCTGAAGGTCTTGCATGACTGTGGCCTCTCCCCTTAGCCTGTCCAAAGGACTTATGACACATTATCTGTATAGGTTCTGTTTACTGAATTCTTTACTTGTTAAGACTTTCAGGAACATGATATCTTTTATATTACATAGTTTTCCTAGTGCGTTAATGAATATTACTGTCTGTGGATGGAGGCCACAAATTTACAAGAAAAATGAAGGAAAATAAATGAGCATATTTTCTTCTAAAATTAGTCCACCACAATTAAACAATCAGTAAACGTTAAATCATGATCCATCAGACACCTTCCAATAATCTTTCTGTAGAACATTTATGTAAAACAGATAAAAAGTGAGCTACAACAAATGACTTGTGTGCATATTCATAGTGTCTTTTAAACAGCCATAACTTGCAAATAACATACATGTTAATATAAGAAAGCAAATAAAGTGTAGTTATATTTTGAATGAAACACTACTATGTAGTAAAAATGAATACATATCTAGTATATAATAAATGATTTTCAATGTCAAACATATTGTAATGAGGGAATACACATATTCCCAATGAATTTCTCAGAATAAAAAGTTAATCTCTAGTAAGAGAAGTCAGAACAATTTTATCATGAGGGGATGCTGGATGATAAAGTAGGGATTGAATAAAAAGTGTCATAAAGGACTTTCTGGAAAGACAGAGATCCTCTCATCTACTGAGAAGATAGTTTCAGTTTTCAATATTCAAGAAAATATACCCCAAAAAGATACATACTATTTATTATATACTATTGTATAGCAATGTAAAACACTAGCATGTTCTATATTATTACAAAGAGCTAGACTTTTAGCGACTTACTAAATAGTTTACTAAATGATAATGATAAATGATAAATACTTATTAAATAAATAACTGAGCTATTCAGGCTTCATTGTTGGGAGTGGAAGGTGAATCCTGCCAATGGGGCCAACCAGCTTGAGGGGTAACACACAGGGCAATCAGTAGACCATAAGCTACTGTGAGGTTCACTTAGGAGCAGTGAGAAGGGTCACAATGAGGATGAGCACGTTAAAGGCATTTTACTTGAGAGCTGCTTGGATATTTGAGAAGGAGTGAAATCAGGGGAGTTTTGATTGTCCCCTTCTTTGTGGCTTGATAGCTATCTTTGTTGTCCTGTTGCTGTGTGAAACTCCTTTGATAAAAGCACCTGAAGTTAGAGAGAAGAGAAGGAGCTGAAAGGGTTTGCTGCCCCATGGGGAGAGCAACAATACCAACCAACAAAAGCTCCCAGGGTCTAAACAGCTAGCCTGGGAGCACATAGGGAGGGACCCATGGCTCCAGCTGTATATGTAGGGGAGGATGGCCTCATTGGGCTTCAGTGGGAGAGGAGGTTCTTAGTCCCATGAAGGCTAGATGCCTCAGTATGGGGGAATTTCAGGGTGGGGAGGTGGAAGTGGGTGGATGGGTGGGAGCACACCTTAATAGGAGCAGGAGAAGGGGGAATGGGATAGGGGATAACGTCTGAAATTTAAATAAAATATCCAACAAGCAAACAGCATCTGAAGGGAGAAAGGCTTTATTTAGCTCACAATTCCATAACACAGCCCATTTTTACTGAGAAATCCAGGTGACAGCACAAATTAAGAGCAGAGAGTAATGGAGTAATGCTGCTATGCCAATGTTTAACTCCTTGTCTGCACTTCTGAGCAGTCCAGTACCTTAGGCCTCCAAAATGGGACAGCCCACTTGAATTCTGAGATTTCCCACCTCAATTAACCCAATTAAGATAATCTCTCCTAGGCAAGGGCAAAGGTCTGCCTCCCAGGTGATTCTAACTTCTGTCAAGTTGACAGTGAACATTATCCTTCACTATGGATTGGGTGATGGGCTTCGGTTACAGCCAGAACCAGACTGAGACGAAATGGATACACATGAGAAGGGGCAGCAAACACTCCATAATGTAGAAGAAAACAGGATGAAGGAGAGCATGTTAAGGCAAGAAGATCATGTATTTTGTTTGGGAAATATTTACTTTCCTGTCTGGAGGATTAAGTCCAGTGGCACAAAGAAAGGAGAAATTTGATTTTTGAATTTGAGCAGCCTCTGAGTCTTGTGTATTATGGAAGAAGGTTAAGATGCAGTGACTCAGAGAGCAACTAGCCTTACCAGCACATCTTGGCTGACGTTATATCTGCTACTTTTCTTCAGAAATATTTTGCAACTCTCGGGCTTAACGAGTACAAATTCCCGAGATCTATTTTATCAGAAGCAAAGTAAAGGAGAAAAGGATAGCATTAAAAGGTCTACCTTTTCTCAGTAAATTAGAAACAAGGTCCTTGGAAAGTGATACAAACAAAATATATCAATCAGCAAATGGAAGTGCACAGGACTTAAAATGCTGCTTCAGAGAATCACTGCCCATTTAAGAGGAAAAAAGAGATGGGTGAGGATCACTGAGGTCACTGATTACAAAACCAAACACTTAAAAAAGGCTTTAATGAAATGAATATATATATATATATATATGTATGTGTGTGTGTGTACACATATATATGTATATATATGTATGTGTGTGTATTCATATATATACATATACATATATGCATATATATATATATATTCATTATCCGTATGACATCATTTATGTTAGCAACACAATAAATTGATATATTTCCTTAAATTGCATCATTTAACTCTGTAGGTTGGACCTGTAGGATACTGATAAATCCAAAGAATGTATTTAAGGATAGTTTAGTATTTCCAAAAAATATTTGACATTAAAAATCCTTAAACCCTTGATAAAGTAAACACTTTTTTGAACTAACACTTCAGCAGTCATACGAGTATCGCCAATAAAAGCCAGAGGTGTTAGGGATTTAAGCTGAAAATAAGTAGATGTGGAGCCAATGAGAATGCTGGAGCAATGGCACCATAATCCGTATTTCAAATAGGACAGTGTATTGCCTTCAGATTTGGGAGTCACAGCTGAGTAGGAGGCAGATAAAGGTATCAGCAGGAAGATGATGGAGGGTAACAAGTCAGAGTACTTTGTAAGAAGAAAGGACAAAAGCTTTGCTTGATCTACGCACTCCATTACCTGAAGTAAAACATGAGGCAAGTAAGTGGACTCTTGTTTTATTTACATATTATGTATCTGCCTGCCTGCCTGCCTGCCTGCCTGCCTGCCTGCCTGCCTGCCTGTCTGTCTGTCTGTCTGTCTGTATGCATGTATGCATGCATGCCTGTGTGTGTGTATGTGTCTTTGCTATGAAATAATGACAAAAGTTAGATGACAATTTGTGGTAGTTGAGTCTCTTCATCTACTATAGTGGGTCCCTGGGAATGAACTCAGGTTGCCAGGCTTGGCTTCCAGTGCCTTTGACCTGCTGAACCATGTAATTGTTCCAAGACTCTGATGTTGTCAGATCCATGTGATCTTCCACTAATTTAAAGTATCAATGTTAGTTCCCGATGGAAGAGTAGATTCTTGAAAATATTCCCAACAATGTCTTACGAATGTGAATTTCCTAGATTAGAGTTTTTAACAAAATGCATTGATATGAAACATAAACTATGATTCTGATTACATAAAAACATCACATTACTAAAAAGGTAAAGTAGAGAGGATACTGTCAAAACACCGTCTTAGCTAGTGAATATTGAACTGACACCAGCAATCTTTTGTATTTTCACAATTAAAGTACCACTATACAATACATAGGCAAATGATCTCTGAAGGATAATATAACAGAATTAGAGGTATAGCAAGCAATTTGATAAGTAATCTATAAAAGGGCCAAAACCCACCTATCTTGACATAATTCTTAATAGGAAAAAATGTGGAATTTGACCAAAATAATATTGACAAGGATGTAGAGCAACAGACACTTTGATTTAACACAGATGTTAATGAGAGGAGGGATGGTCAAGTTGGAAATTGGGTTGACAGTTTCTTATGAAACTACACATATATTGCCATACTGAAATTATCCTCATGAGATAATTACCGACAACTAAGCTGCCTAAGACAATTAGAAGGCTTTTGAGTCCTTTTTATTGGTAGCTAGGCCAAGAGCTGTGTTATGCCTCTGAAAAGTTTTTTTGGTGCCCAATCTCAGGAATACAATGTTTTTAAAGATAAAAACCAAAATTACACTGGTATTCAAGGTGGTGGGTTTATATTATAAAAGATTTGGAGTGACCTAGTAAAATCTATTTTCTTTTCAAAGCTCAGTGTAATATTGCAGACACAATTTAATATATTTGGGCATGGTAAAGGTCATGGATAGTCCACAAAGCATTGCTAAGGCTATTGGGGAGAGGAGTTGAAAAGTCTAGAAGTATCTAGGCAGGCACAAAATTGGAACAGTCTTTACCTTAGTCATTTTTATATGCACCAGTATCTTTCTCTTTGGAGAATTTGAAAGTTATTTCTATACCAATCATGTCTACGATTGTAGAAGCTTTATTAATGGTTGCCCTAAATCTAAGAACAATCAGTACACGAATTAGAAAATGTGCTGTGCCTCATCCAGACCGTAGAAGATATTTAATGAGCTATCAAGCTATTAGCAATGGAAAAAATTCATTTCAAAGTTGTAAGTGGACAGTGTAATGTTTTACTTCAATTACATATCATTTTAGAAAAGGCAAGCACATAGAGACCATAAAAAGATAGTAATTACAGAAGTTGAGGATGGGGCATAAGTGAATAGGCAGATTATAGAGGGCTTTTGGAAAGAAAAAGTATTTGTTTTAGTGGGTATGAAAGATCCCCTGCAGTTTATCATCAATAGTAATGCCCTCAAGCAAAAACAGAATAATCCCTTTAAAGGAGCAAATGACAAAGGAGCTGTTGCTACAACAATGGTATTCATATGGTCAATAAGCATATTCTAAGATGCTCTAATCACTATCAAACCAAAGGCAAATGGATCCACAGTAATTTACCACTCCACATCCATTATAACACAAAGACCATACCAACCCTTTCAAGGATGTTTAAGAAGAGGCCACAATTTTGAAAGAGCTAGAGGATATATATGGGAAAGCTTGGAAGGAGAAAAGGGAAGGGACAGATGATATAATCATATACTCTCAAAAATAATGAAAACACAACAAAAAACCAACTTCAGATATCAAGGATTTCAGTGAACTTAGAGATAACAGAATTCTTGAGTACTGTTGACAGGAACGTAGACTGGTGTTTACATTAAACTTAAACATGAAACTTGCAGGCAAATGAACGGGAACTAGAAAATATCATCCTGAGTTAACCAGTTCTGAGTGAACCCAGACCCGAAAGGCAAACATAGTATGTACTCACTTATAAGTGGATATTAGCCATAAAGTAAAGAATAACCATGTTACAATCCACAGACACAAAGAAGCTAAGTCACAAGGGGCCTCAAATGGAGACACATGGATCTCACTGAAAAGGGGAAACAAAATAGGCACCATGGGTGGGTGTAGGGAGGGAACTACATGGGGGGTCAAGGTGCAGGTAAGGATGGGAACAGTAGGAATCAACTCAGGGGAGGATGGAGGGAGAGACTACTGGGAGAGACAACTGCAATGTGGAGGTGGGGGAGGTGGCAGAGATCATCTCTGAGACAAGTTACCCAGGGCAGTGAAAACTCCCAGGATCTATGAGGGTATTTCTAGCTAAGACTCTTAGCATGGGAGATATGGGACCTGATCACCCATCTTCTGTAGCCAGGCAAGATTTCCAATGGAAGATCTTCAATTTGGTCTTCAGTTTGCCCTGCTCTCTGCTTCTTGACTACAGACTGTATGTGAGTAGCCTCTCCCTGCCACCACTCCATCAACACTGTAATGGACCGAATCCTCTGGAACTGTAAATCTAAGTAAATAGTTTTTCCTTAAGTTGATTTCACCAGGTATTTGATCTAGCCATTGGGAAAGTAAGCAGAGTCAGGATGAGGCCTGCAAACATCCCTTCAAGAGAACATTTTCCTCGTTGAGAAGGTACTTCACATGCCTTGTCTACTAGGCGTTGCCTTTCCTAATTATCTCAGTATATATTATTATCAGTTCACTGTAATTCCCTTTTTCCCATTTCCCATTTGCTGTTTGAGATATATATATATATATATATATATATATATATATATATATATATATATATAAAAGATAGTGATATATATATCACTATCTTTTAGAAAGGAAAGTTAACACTACATTGGAGTTGGATAATGACAATAGAGAAATAGGATTATCTGTGGCATTTTCTGGTTTTATCATCATAATTGCTTGCTTAGTATCTTTATTTGTAGATTACAATTTTCAGTGTGGTAGTTACTTAGTGGGACTTGATTCCAATGAATATATTATTGAATAAGGATTTTGTTTTTTGAAATCACACACACACACACACACACACACACACATACACGTACATGTGTATATATGTATTTATGTTTGTTATAAAACAATTATTAAGAAATTTACAGTAATTTTCCATGTTCAGACGTCCCCAGATAAGCTAATTTAATAATTGATGTTGTGGGTATCTGAAGATATGATATATAAAATCATAGTGGTGGTATATCAATGAAACATGAGCATGCTTTTATTATAGAATTTTAAAAATTCTCTAAATTAACTCTGCTGGATGTGATGGTAACCTGTATGTTGAAAGCTGATGTATTGTTCCCCCTTTAACAGCCTGTGTGTAGAATCTGTCCAGGATGTAAGTAAACACTTGAATGGAGTCAATCATTCGGTGAAAGTGTCATTTAGTGAACTGTGTTTGCAATTTCCTAAATGGCAGCCATGAGGCCCTACCATAATTGCAGTTCCTCCATAACTGCTGGGAAAATATCTACTAATCAGGCCTTAGAAGCTTTTATGTATTAACGCCATTTATAAGGGAAAAAATAACTTTAATTAAAAGTTAAATGTGTTTGAGGATAGAAAGATCACTCCTGAATCCATCTGTTTGTTAGTCTGTATAATCTTCTTTCTTTACATTAAATGGCAAAGACTGATGGATTTGGAGCCGTGAATTGCATTAACATTATGTTGCCGCAAACGGAGCAGAGCAGATGCTTCCAGTTCTGTGTACTGCAAAAACATTCTTGCAACAATTACTGAAAGCGGCAGCACTGGAACCCTGATGGAGACCCAGCAACTAAACCTGCCTTAGAGCAGAGCATCCCAAGATAAACTAAATCCAAATCAATGATTACTCTTGATAGCTGCTTGATTAAACCTAATCTTCTATTACAAAGTATGTAAGCAGGGACATATCTCTTACATACTCACAGCCCACGAATCTTGCCACAACTTTCTTCCAGTCATTTACTACTGTACTTATTACATCAAATCCAATAAAATACAGCATGGCTTATGTATTTTCTTCCAAATCCAGAAGGTCGGTATTGACTCCAGATTGAACAGAGAGGTCTTGCAAGGATAGGTGCTTCTATTCTCTCCTTAAATGCCATTCCTTTGACAGAACTTCAGCCCAGAAGAGGTTTTATGCCTCCTGACCACATTATTTTATAGTGGTACTTTTCTTGGTATTGTTTTTACTTCTGCAGTGGTTTCTTAACTAATTGTCACTAGATTAATGGCACTAATGCTTACATTATGTTAAGACTCCTTGTATCCATCTCCATTTGGATGACATATATAAGTATGACAATGGAGAAGGCTTTACACTGCATAACACATTTGTTGGACTTAAAGTATCTTCTGTTACTTCATTCTTTAGGAAGACAGTTAATCATAATCTAATGGTATCTAAAACCTTAAAATTCATGCCAGAAATAACTAGGGCCAGCCCTGTTTGCTCTTCTTTTTGTTGATTAGGCTAATAACTCCTGCTGTCTGGCATAGATAATAAACTGGGGAACTTTCTGTAGGTACATTTAGTAACTGAATCTCCTCTTGCATATGGATGAGACTGAGACTATTGGGTTTGCTTTCATACTTGGTGAGTCACAAGAGGTGAGGTAACTGAGATTAGATCACAGATTTGTTTGGGTCAAGACAGGATCATTTTCAGTTAATACCCCATCACATTAGAAGAATGTGTGTGAATGATATTTAAGTTACTAAAAACAGGTAAAAATTTTTATGCATAAAGTGAGTGTTGAGAACGTAGTCTTATATTTAGTAAAATTTATATTTTAACTAAAAAGGCAATCTATATACTATGAAACAAAATTATATATTTTTAAATATGAAATACCAAGTTTAGAATTAAAAGAAGACTTTCTTGAGAAAACAACCATTAATAGAAAACTAAAATTAGAATTTAAAACATAATAACTGATTAAAGATTTTAAAAATAGAAATATAAAGACAGAATACAGAAATATCTATAGCATAAAGATCATTTCAAAGTGAAATTTTAATGGTGGCTTAATTGACCTGTAATTTGTACTATAAAATATATTCAATAAAATGGAAGATTTTAAACCACTAAGAAAACTTTGAGTAAGGCTAAAAATAAATTACATTGCTGTTATTTCAAAATGGAAACTTTAACTCTCACTTTGTGGTTACTGTATGCCTTATATTGCTGGGTATACTCCTAACCACACAAAAACTGAGACAGATGAGTAATAACAAATCTTTGTTTCTAGGAGACTTAGAAATTTGGTGGAGGAATTATTTAAGCTTATAACTACCTGCCAAAGACCGCATTGCAGACATTCTGTACTCTTTGTGATGCCTCTAGGCAACTCTGAGTAATAAAAGTATTACATACCTCAAAGATGAATATGTTGGAGATACTGTAAGCAAAGATGAATTGGCTGAAATACAATCACTGACACAGGCACCTGTGTGCATTGTAAAGAAAGCAGTACACAAGGCAAATTGTTTTACCTGTGTAAACAATAAAAAGACACCAGTGGCAATCTGGATGAAGAATATGTGGAACTCAAAATAACTTAGAGCAATTCATACAGACCAACAAGATGTGAATGAGACAGATTCAATACAAATGTTAGAAGACCTAAACAGAATCAGCCACTGGGAAGGAGAGGGGATATTGTAAAAAGGAGAATTCTGTCAAAGGGCTTTATTTATGGATGTCTCTCTGGACTTTCATAGTTCACTCAAGGTTATTTATGGTCCACATAAAATCCTGAGTAACTATTTCCCCCTAAAGGGCTTTCTCCTCAAGCTGATGAGTCATCCAGTTTCACCAATTTCTCACCAATTTCCTCACCAATTTCATAGGTATGAACACATGGGTGTTTAAGGAGGACAACACCAAATCCTTTGAGCTTTATTGATGTAGAGTTGTGATTCACCTTCTTACAAGCTGCACATGACTCTGTAATACTCATTCTGTGCCCATAGGCATGTGTTCAGGACACAGGCTCAAGAGAAGGTACTTAACTAATGTGGTACTTGAACACACTTAACTGATGTTAATGTTTGTTTCTCAAACCAATACTCTAGAATCTCAGTGAAATGCAGTCAAATTTGGTTATTCCTCATGTTACAATGTTTTCTATTTCTAGGTCACTAAATGATTTGCATGTTCAAAATTCTATAACTTTTCTCACTATTTGGGATAGTTCAGTGCTCATATGAGGTTTATTGTAAGGACTTATTATTTAAGCTAGTGTTAGAATTTCTCAGGTGCAAATTAGTGTAAGAACAATTATGAGACTATTTGACATCCATGTAATGAACAGTATATGTCCCGTCCAGCGGGCAAAGTTATTACAGGGTCCCTGAGTAGCCACCACCTGAAAGAGACACTGGTGGGAGAGAGAAGGGAGACCAAGCGGCGAAGAACGGACAGAGTCAGTCTAGCTGTTGTCAAGGTCTCATTTACTAGAGGCAAGGCTTGGAGTATATAAGCAAAATTAAAACAGGGAAGTAAAAACACCCATCCCCGCCCAGTGTCCTTAGTCCGGTTATCTATGGCTTGAGGCTGTTGCTTATCTTCCTCGTCGGATGAAGTTCTGAGGAAGTTCTGAGGTCTAGCTGTGACATTGCTGGAACTGTGAAGGTTGCACCTTTTCTGGAAAGCCTCTGACCTTTGGCTGACCCTGGCAGCTTAGGGGTCTCTGGTCTCCAACAAGTATATGTTTATAAACTACATGAATAGGTAGTGATTACATACTACTTACCTGTTTCACATTATTTTACATAGAGATATTTCATAAATCAGTTATTTCTACTATATAAGTAGAAGCAAAATAGAAAAGTATTGACAAAACACTTTAATATTTCTGAGAGTTTTAATAAACTTGTCATGTTGGTTTGGGTTTATAAAAAGCTGATGAACATAAGTAGGGTTAGCACACTGGCATTAGCTCTCAGGTGGTGGAACTGTTTGTGATTCCTCCAGAAAATGCCTTCTCAGCAAAGCACCTTGAGAAGAAAGCCCATTGGGGGAAAATAGTTACTCAGGATTTTATGTGGACCATAAATAACCTTGAGTGAGCTAATCATCTCACCATCATAATGCTTTTTTGGACTTAGATGCCACAAAAACCTGAAGCTAGATATCATTTCTTGAATGTTAAACTTAGACTAATTTTTCATTCTGTGTTAAGTCACTATGAACATACAACTAAAACTGACATTGTCTTCCAAAAGTGGAGTACTGATAGATTCTAGCCCTAAACTTTACATTTATGTTCAAGGAATTTTATTATCCTGAATAACAATTTACAAGTAGTCTCAGATTCCCTCTGATTCTCAGTCTGTGCCCTGAGATGTGGAGCAAGATGCTGGGATCTAGTGCACACACACACACACACACACACACACACACACTCACACACACACAAGGACCATCATATTGCAGTCCTGATCTAAAGTAACATGTGCTTGTGTTTATTTTTATAAAAGAAAATAATATCTGTCATGATTCTCATTCCATTTTTAGAACTTATAAAAAGTTATTTATTTATTTTAAATTTTTTATTAATCATTCTATTTGTTTTCTTCCTGGTTACCCCTTCACAAGCCCCCCATGTCACAACCTCCCTCTCTTGTCTCTCCCCTCCAACATCTGCCTTGATGGGGCATCAAACCTCCACAGGACCAAGGGCCTCCTCGCTTGTTAATGTCAGAAAAGGCCATCCTGTGCTGCATGCTTCTGGAGCCATGGGTATTCTTTGGTTGATGGTCTAGTCTCTGGGAGCACTGGATGGTCTGGCCAGCTGATGTTGTTCTTCCTATGGGGTTGCAATCCCCCTCAACTCCTCCAGTCCTCCTACCACCTTTTTGACCAGGGTTCCTGATAGTTGGCTCCAAGCATCCACATCTGCATTCGTCAGTTGCTGGCTGAACCTCCCAAGGAGCAGCCACACCAGGTCAGCAAGTGCCTCTTGGCAATGACAACAGTGTTGGGTTTGGTGTTTGCAGACAGGATGGATCCCCAGGTGGGGCAGTTCCTGGATGGCACTTCCTTCAGTCACTGCTCCATTTTTTTGTCCCCATTCTTCCTTTGGACAGGAACATTTCTGGGTTAAAAATTTTTGAGATGGGTCAGTGGCCCATCCCTCAACTGGTGGCCGTGCCTATCTATGGGAGGTAGTCTCTATAGGTTCTATTTCCTCTTCTCTGGTAAAATCATGCCCATTGGGTCCTGGGAGCCTCTCATTTCCCTGGCATCTGGGACTCTCCAGTAGCTACCCCCAGTTCCTCATCACTCCCCACTACATATTTTTATTCAATTTCCTGACCTTCTGTACCTCTGTGATGGATAAAGTCAAATAGTGAGTGCAGGGTAATAGGAAGAATGTTTGAGCACAAAGTAGGCCAAGAAACTGAAAAAAAAATGGTTCAGACTTGGGCTACTGAATAAAAACCTTCATATTTTTTGACAGGTCTGAGATAGTTTTCAGCTAATCGACAGAGATCATTTCTTCTATGACTTGTGTATAGCTCAGTCACTCTGTATGTGAATTTTCAAAATTCCTGGGAAGGATGCAACTACATGTGATTAAGGAACAGGAAGAACTTTTAATATACAGTAGGGATATATTTGCAAGACTAGAATGTCAAGGAACTAGAAGGTGATGACAGACAAATTGGAATATCAAAAGCTTTGGCATGGGCCTTGGAAGAGACATGGCTACAAAGAACAGAATGAAAAGCAAGGAAGAGATATAACTTATCTAAAAATTCCCCCTCTTATCTGTAACATGTATACACAGGCACACACTTATGAGGATATAGAAGGAGAAGTTTTAAGATAAGGAGGGGTTTGACAGAAGATACAAGTTAAAAGGTTTAAGATATGCTGAATTTGTATGAGACTATTTTTTTTCCCAAGAGAGAATTAGAACAATATTTAAAGGACTCTGGTTCCATGTCAAAGGGCCAATGGACAGTTCAAATGAATACCATGCTGAACAATTTGTTTTCATTGGTTTTTTTCCCCCTAGATTTCTAGAACACTGTTAAATAGTGTGTATAGGCCTGAGTGCCATGCAGGTTTTCTCTCTTTGCATTTGTTGCAAGAATCTGGAACACAAACCTGAACTAACAAATTTCTACTAATGGAAAATAGAGTTCAAATTCACACCCAGAGACATTCCCTCAGTATTTTGTAAAAAGATTACTCAAGTACAATTAATAGTCTTTAAATAAAGAGGAGACATGGTAAAGGAAGAAAAAAATTTTCTAAAGAGTCATTGTTTTTCTAAGAAGTTTAGATAATGTAGATGTAAGTTGAATGGATTCTGTTATAAGAACCAGGTATCCAGGAAGACTAGACTTTCTTTTGGAAAGTAGCTTTGTTAATGTAATTTATGTTTAAGTAGGTTGTTGGGAGCCGACTTTTAGCAGAAAGTGGCTAGAAAGCAGCTATCATCTTTGCAGTCATTTAGAGCCATATACCCTGATGAGAGACTTGGTTTTCAGCAGCCTACAACAGCTGAGCACACTTTAACAAATATCTTGTTTATCCCACATAGCTTGATTTGCTGTTTAGTGACCCCAGCTGCATGGTGCATGGGGTAAAATGTCTTCAGCTGTTTTCCCCTGCTTGTGCTTATAAATACCCAGGATTTCCTTGTTGTAGCTTAGTGTAGTAGGTGGTATAGTAGTAGTAGGTGTAGTGGTGTGTGTATGGTGGAGACAGTAGTCTTGACTACAGATTCTCTGGCTTGTCATTATTCTTCAT
>JANHMN010000013.1:4205894-4224637 GCA_030674055.1 Rhabdomys pumilio | reverse complement strand
ACACACACACACACACACACACACACACACACACACCTAGGTAATCATGTAGCAGTGCATAATATGTTGCAATAAAAAGCAGACATCCCTTTTAAATGGCTTCATACTTTATTGCTCTCCCACTCCACTTCCGACCATTTCTGCATACATGATACCAAATTTTCATTAATAGCTAACTTACAAGGTTTATTCATAGTATCTTAGGTTACATAACCTAAGATTGCAACAAGATTGTCTTTGATATTTATTTTATTAGCTATTTTAAAATTTTCGTACAATGTCACTCTCAGATAAATCTTCGCATACCAACACCCAAGTTCAATTCATTGTAATCCCCATCAAAATTCCAACTCAATTCTTCATAGAGTTAGAAAGAGCAATTTGCAAATTCATTTGGAATAACCAAAAATCCAGGATAGTGAAAAATAGTCTCAACAATAAAAGAACTTCTGGGGGAAATCACCATCTTTGACCTCAAGTTGTATTACAGAGAAACAGTGATAAAAACTGCATGGTATTGGTACAGAGACAGGCAGGAAGATCAGTGGAATAGAAATGAAGACCCAGAAATAAACACACACTCATATGGTCACTTGATTTTTGACAAAGGAGCTAAAACCATCCAGTGGAAAAAAGACAGCATTTTCGACAAATGATGCTGGTTCAACTGGAGGTCAGCTTGTAGAAGAATGAAAATTGGTCCATTCTTATCTCCTTGTACAAAGCTCAAGTCCAAGTGGATCAAGGACCTCCACATAAAACCAGATACACTGAATCTAATAGAAGAGAAAGTGGGGAAGAGGCTCGAACACATGGGCACAGGGAAAAATTTCCTGAACAGAACAACAATGACTTATGCTTTAAGATCAAGAATTGACAAATGGGACCTCATAAAATTGCAAAGCTTCTGTAAGGCAAAGGACACTGTCAATAGGACAAAACAGCAACCAACAGATTGGTAAAAGATCTTTACCAATCCTACATCCGATAGAGGGCTAATATCTAATATATACCAAGAACTCAAGAAGTTAGACTCCACAGAATCAAATAACTCTATGAAAATATGGGGTACAGAAACAAAGAATTCTCAACTGAGGAAACTCGAATGGCCAAGAAGCACCTAAAGAAATGTTCAACATCCTTAGTCATCAGGGAGATGCAAATCAAAACAACTCTGAGATTTTATCTCACACTGATCAGAACGGCTAAGATCAAAAACTCAGGTGACAGCAGATGTTGTTGAGGATGTGGAGAAAGAGGAACACTCCTCAATTGTTAGTGGAATTGTAAGCTGGCACAACCACTCTGGAAATCAGTCTGGTGGTTTTTCAGAAAACTGGACATAGTATTTCCTTGGGACCCAGCTATACCACTCCTGGCCATATACCTAAAAGATGCTCCAACATATAACAAGGTCACATGCTCCACTGTGTTCATAGTAGCCTTATTTAAAATAGCTAGAAGCTGGAAAGAACCCAGATGTCCTTCAGCAGAGGAAAATTTCAGATACGGAAAATGTGGTACATTTACACAATGGAATACTATTCAGCTATTAAAAACAATGACTTCATAAAATTCTTAGGCAAATGGATGGAACTACAAAATATCATCCTGAGTGAGGTAACCCAATCACAAAAGAACACACATAGTTTACACTCACTGATAAATGGATATTAGCCCAAATGTTTGGAATACCCAAGATAAAATTCACAGAACACATGAAACTCAAGAAGGAAGTAAAAAATGTGTGTTCTCCAGTCTTTCTTAGAAGGCAGAACAAAATACTCATGGAAGCAAATATAGAGACAAAGTGTGGAGCAGAGACTGAAGGAAAGGCCATCTGGAGACTTCTCCACCTGGGGATCCATCCCATATACAGACACCAAATCCAGACACTATTATGATTGGCCAAGTATAGGTGATTGCTGATAGGTGCTTGATATAGCTGTCTCCTGATAGGCTATGCCAGATCCTGAAGAATAAAGAGGTAGATGCTCTCAGCCAACCATTGGACTGAGTATGGGGTCACCAATGGAGGATTTACAAAAAGGACTAAAGGAGCTGAAGGGGTTTGAAAAAGAACAACATTATCAACCAACCAGAACCACCAGAGCTTCCAGGGACTAAACCACCAACCAAGGAGCACACATGGAGGGACCCATGGGTCCAGCTACTTATGTAGCAGAGGATGGCCTTATTGAGCATCAATGAGAAGAGAAGCCCTTGGTCCTGTGAAGGCTTGATGCCCCAGTGTAGGGGAAATGTCAGCAAAAAGGAGGCAGGAGTGGGTGAGTGGGTGGGGGAACACCCTCATAGAAGCAATAGAAGCATGGGGAGGGGCAATGGGATAGGGGGTTTCTGAGGGAAACCAGGAAAGAGGATAACATTTGAAATGTAAAAAAAGAAAAAGTCCAATTTTTCCTTTATATATACTCTTGGATATATGGCTATCCATTAAAATATGGTTGATCCACCAATGACCAAACTCAAAAGAAGTGATTTTGCCAGTGTGTTTTTTGGTTCTGTTCCTGTGATGAAGCATTGATTTTAACAACTTTGGGAGGAAAATATTGTTCCATCAGGTATATCACAGAGTATAGCTAAGATACAAACTTGAGAGAGGAACCTGAAGGTAAAATTGAAACCCAGACGATTGCAGAGAGCTGCTTGGTGATTGTCTTTGCAGGCTTGCTCAGCTTGCTTTCTTATAACGCCTAGGAACACCAGCCAGGGGTAGCACCACCCACAGTGGACATCATCTGTCAATTATTAATCAAGAAAATGCCCCACAGACATGTACAGGAGAGAATATGACACAGAAAAGTCCTCAGGGGAGATTTTCATTTCTTAAGCTACCCAAATGACTCTAGGTTGTGTCAAATTGACAGAAACCAATGACTCATGCTGTCCCAGCATTTTCAACTACGGATGACTTATTAGCTAGGAATGAGACATCTCATCTACCTCTGCTCCATACTACTATTATCTGACTTGAACTCCTGTAGACCTTCTCCATGCTGTCACAACTGATGTAATTTCACAGCTGCAAATGCCCCATTGAGTGTAGAAAAAAACACCTGTTTTCTTATAGTTATCACTTTCTCTGGCTCTGTTTCTGTTCCCCACTTAACTCTCTTTTATGCTACCAATTCTTTGTGTTATCTTTTGCTAGGCAACTATCACACATTGACATCAAAAAGTGACCTTGATGCAGTCGCCAATACATAAAAATAAATGTTATTTCTCTCATTCCCCTTTTCTTTTTCCCCTTCTCACTTTCTCTTCCTTCACTTCATTTTTGTATTTCAAACTGGTTTCAAAATCCTTGTGTACTGGAGGATGACCTTTATTCTTGATACTCCTGAGTGTACTACCACAAGAGGTTTATACAGTGTAATAGCTCTCTTTCCCCCTCCCTCTCTCTCTTGCTCTCTCCCTTCTCCCTCCCTTTCTCTCTCCCTCTCCCTTTCTTCCTCTTTTACTCTTTCCCTTTCTCCCTCTCCCTCTGCCTCTCACTCTCCCTCTCTCTCTCTCTCTCTCTGACACACAAATCTAAGTTATATTATCTAATCAGCAGATAACATGTATTATTTTTTATTTCCTATTTATAGTTTTTCAGTAATTTACAGACTGTGATCTGAATACATGTTGGGACTTGAATTGAATTTTATTTTCTTTCTTTCTTTCTTTCTTTATTTGTAATCCCCAAATACATTTAACAGTCTAAGTGGAGACACAGGAGTTGTATTGTAGTCTGGTTACAGATGGTACAAGCTACTTGCCACAGTGGGATGGATGCTCAGGCCCCATTTATATATGA
This sequence comes from Rhabdomys pumilio, assembly GCA_030674055.1. Lineage (NCBI taxonomy): Eukaryota > Metazoa > Chordata > Mammalia > Rodentia > Muridae > Rhabdomys > Rhabdomys pumilio. The sequence continues at coordinate 4,220,817 of JANHMN010000013.1, read as the reverse complement.
AGTGAATACGAACATGAATGTGAACAAATAAAAATAATGATTTTTAAATTTATAGGCTATATTGGCTTTAAAAATAAGTATATCACAAAATAGAAAAAAAATTAATGTGGAATAATTTTTAATACATTTATATTATTAAAACTTTCATTTATTATGAGAGAAATGAAATATAAATTAGCTATGATAACCTCATCTGAAAGCATTGAAATGCCTTCCAGGGAGGAACCACTGATTATCCTGAAAACAGGTTGTGTTGAGATTGAGCAGATTGGCACTTTTTTTAATAATATGGTATGCCCATGAATTTGATTATTTAATAATCCTAACTAATTTCAGAAGTATGGTAAAACAATACTATATATTTTTCAAAGAACTACTGACTTTCTTAAGAAAGATTAGTAAGTGTATTTTAGTAGCACAAAATGCCACTTCATGTTATTTTCATTTTGTATTACTCTTAGACAATGGATGTAATGTTTCCTGATGAGTTTTCTTCTTCAACTTTGACTAAGTATTCATTTCCCTAGAAGGCTCATTATCATCGTATCTTCTTGTCACAAAAATTTCTGACATTAATAGAAGTTATATAGATTGTGAAAGCTATATACTTTTCATAGATTTTTGTTTGAAATAAGCTGTGAACCAAGGGCACTGATAAAGTATAATGAATGGTGTCCAATCAACACTCTTCAATCAATTAATCAACCGTGTTCATTTTCACATACTGAAGCAACACTGTTGGAAATGATATTCAAGCAAGGAGGAAAAGATACAGAGGCAGACAAATAGCATTGGCTTCAAAGTTGGTTTTATTGTATTTGTGTGTGCATGTGTGTGTGTGTGTGTGTGTGTGTGTGTGTGTGTGTGTGTGTGGCCAAGTGCATGGCAACACATTTCTATGGAGCTGAAAGAACTATCAAGGGTTGATTCTTTTCTAGCATGTGGGTCTCAGTGCTTCAATCCATATTCTGAAGATTGGCTTTCACACTTTCATTTGCTGAGCTATCTCACTACTTTGTGTTTTCACATTTTATTTTATTTTTTTTGCAAGAGAATCTCTGTATTTTTCTTAGCACATTAGTATTAATTACCTTTATTCCATCAGCACAAAAGAGAGGACTTATTTGTTGGTTAAAAGTGGGCACTGCACTTTCCTAGCACCCACATTTGATGGTTTATAACAACCAATAACTTTAGCTTTATATGTAGACATTCAGTTTGACTGAAATCATTTGAAGCACCACGTCAAATATGAGTATGTTCTACATTTGTGCTAATAGCTTTTGTCCAAATAGGTATAGAAGTTTGGGATTTGGGAGAATTTTGCTTGATATATAAATTATGTTGTCTTTAGAACCTTAGGATTTACTATGATAAAAATGTTTTTCTAAAATAATTGTAGCATCATTTTAAACTTTTCAGAATTTATTTTTATTCATACCTATGTGATTGTCAGACTTGTGTGTGAACATTGAATTCTCTGGAACTGGAGGTACAGGTAGTTGGGCTCCATCAGACAACAGAAATGGAAATTGAATCCAGGTCCTCTTGAAGAGAAATAAGTGCTCTTAAACACTGACTGCTTCCCCACCTCCATCAAAGATTTATTTTTAATTTGCAGTTTAACATTTTTTCTTTTTATTGCTTTGCTTTTGCTGTTTTCTCTATTGGATATTTTCTTTATTTACATTTCAAATGTTATCTTCTGTCCCAGTTTCCCCACTGGAAACCCCTTATCCAATCACCCCTCCTCCTGCTTCTATGAGGGTGTTCCCTCACCCACTCACCCACTTCTACGTCCTCTTCCCTGGCATTCCCCTACACTGGTACATCAAGCGTTCACAGGACCAAAAGCCTCCTCTTGCACTGATGCCCAACAAGGCCATCCTCTGCTACACATGTGGCTGAAGCCATGAATTGCTCCATGTGTATTCTTTGGTTGGTGGCTTAGTGCCTGGGAGCTCTTATGAGTCTGGCTGGTTGGTATTGTTGTTCTTCCTATGGAGTTGTTAACCTCTTCAGCTCCTTCAGTCCTTTCTCTAGCTCCTTCATTGGGGACCCTGTGCTCAGTCCAGTGGTTGGCTGTGAGAGTCTGACTCTGTATTTGTCAGGCTCTGGCAGAGCCTCTTAGGAGTCAGCTATATCAGGCTTCATCTCAGTATATAGTTTGGGTTGGCTTGAAACTTACAGAGATCTGTGTTTCTGCTTCCAAAATGCTGGGATTAATGTCACGAGCCACTATGCCTGGGTTTTACTTTTAAAATATTCTCTCTATGTTATTTATCACTGCTATTTAACAGATTTTGAATATGAGCCCTCTCTTTATGCCCCAGTAGGGAGACTGAGAAGAGCTGTATGTTGTTATTTGCTTCATTTCATTGTTTCTGAGATGGCAGTGGTGTCCCAGGGTTCTTGGATATGTGTGTGGAGTCAGTCATTCATGTCCTTTGCTTCTGTCTTTAATCCTGTGGCTGTGCACAAAGATATATAGGTTATTAAAATAGCCTGCATATGAATTCTGTTATTTACATGTAAATTACTTCTCTCAATCTATTAGACTTTTAAATTTATGTTTTTATAGAACAATTTAAAGTAGGAAGTAATAATATGTATTAGTATTTCCAGTTATGGTTTGTACATTTGTGTTTTGCTTATGAAATTCTGTTTAGTTTATGTTTTAAACATGTCTATAGTTTATCCATACAGTTTCACAAGGTTTTGTTTAGGATCTCTTAAATCATTCTAGGATGCTATTATTGGAATGCTGAGAATAACTTTATATAAAGAGACAATTATGTAAACTTCAGTCCCTCACTGACTTGAATGTACACATTACCAAATTTGTTTAAGAACTGGTGCACAGTTCACAAGCTCACTGCTTTCTCTCTTTCTTTTCTGTGGGTATAAGAAAGTTACACATCTACTTATGCATTTACTTGGGAGTGATTTATATATTTTCCATGTTTCTTCCAGAATATTATAAAATATGTAGAATGTGATCATTTGGAAAAATTGTTCATAAGATAGATGTTAAGTGATAGTTTGTCAGTTTAAAGAGGCAAAGTTTTATTTAGAATCCACATCTCTCTATTTACTAATGTCTTTAATACTTGTAAATTTCTTTTTTTATTTATTTTTTTATTGGGTGTTATATTTACATTTCAGATTTTATCCCCTCACCCCACTTCCTCCCACCACCCAGAAACCTTCTATCCCATCCCCCTTCCTCATGCTTCTATGAGGCTGTGCCCCCACCTACCCCCTGCCCCCACTACCCCCCACCCTCATATTCCCCCCCCAACTCTGTGTTCGTTTTTCATGGGACCAAGAATCTCCTCTTTCACCTATGCCCGACAAGGCCGTCCTCCCCTACATATACAGATGGAGTCATGGGTCCCTCCCTATGTGCTCCCAGGCTGGTGGTTTAGACCCTGGGGAGCTCTGGTGGGTTGGTATTGTTGCTTTCCTCATGGGGTCACAAACCCTTTCTGCTCCTTCAGTCTTCTCTCTAACTTCTCCATTGGAAAACCCTTGATCATATCAGTGGTTAGCTGTGAGCATCATCCTCTGAATGTGTCAGTCTCTGGCAGACCTCTAAGAAGACAGCTATATCACGTTCTTGACAGCATGCACTTCCAGCCATCCACATCAGTGTCTAGCTTAGGTGACTGTACATGGGATGGATGCCCAGGTGGAGTGGTCTCCTGATGGCTCCTCCTTCAGTTTCTGTCCCATGTTTTGTTTCCATATTTGCTCCCTTGAGTATTTTTGTTAATCGTTCTAAGTAGAATTGAGACATCCCCACTTGATCTTCCTTCTTCATGAGCTTCATGTGGTCTGTGAGTTGAGTCTTCACTATTCTAAGCTTTTGGGCTAACATCCTCTTATCAGTGAGTAAATACCATGTGTGTTCTTTTGTGCTTGGGTTAACTCACTCAGGATGATAATTTCTAGTTCCATCCAATTAGCTAAAAATTTCTCAAATTCATTATTTTTAATAGCTGAGTAATACTCCATTGTGTAAATGTACCACAATTTTTGTATTCATTCCTCTGTTGAGGGACATCTTGGTTCTTTCCAACTTCTGGCTATTTTAAATAAGGCTGCTATGAAGATAGTGGAGCATATGTCCTTGTTACATGTTGGAGCTTCTTCTGAGTATATGCCCAGAAGTGGTATAGCTGGATCCTCAGGTAATGCTATGTCCAGTTTTCTGAGGAACCGCCAGACTGATTTCCAGAGTGGTTGTACCAGCTTGCAATCCCACCAACAGTGGAGGAGTGTTCCTCTTTCTCCGCATCCTCGCCAGCATCTACTATCACCTGAGTTTTTGATCTTAGCCATTCTGACTGGTGTGAGATGGTATCTCAGGGTTGTTTTGATTTGCATTTCCCTGATGACTAAGGATGTTGAGCATTTCTTAAGGTGCTTCTCAGCCATTCGAGTTTCCTCTGTTGAGAATTCTTTGTTTAGCTCTGTTCCCCATTTTTAAATAGGGTTATATGGTTTTCTGAAGTATAATTTCTTGAGTTCTTTGTAAATCTTGGATATTAGCCCTCTATTGGATGTGGGATTGGTTAAAATCTTTTCCCAATCTGTTGGTTGCCATTTTGTCTTATTGACAATGTCCTTTGCCTTACAGAAGCTTTGCAATTTTATGAGGTCCCATTTGTCAATTCTTGATCTTAGAGCATACGCCATTGGTGTTCTGTTCAGGAACTTTTCCCCTGTGTCTAGGTATCCAAGGGTCTTCCCCACCTTCTCTTCTATTAGGTTCGGCGTATCTGGTTTTAAGTGAAGGTCTTTTATCCACTTGGATTTTAGCTTTGTACAAGGAGATAAGAATGGATTGATTTGCATCCTTCTACATGTTGACCTCCAGTTGAACCAGCAACATTTGCTGAAAATGCTGTCCTTTTTCCACTGGATGGTTTTAGCTCCTTTGTCAAAGGTCAAATGATCATTGGTGTGTGGGATCATTTCTGGATCTTCAATTCTATTCCATTGATCTTTCTGCCTGCGTCTATGCCAATATCATGCAGTTTTTATTACCATTGCACTGTAGTACAGTTTGAGGTCAGGGACAGTGATTCCCCCAGAAGTTCTTTTTTTTGTTGAGAATAGTTCTCGCTATCCTGGGTTTTTTGTTATTCCAAATAAATTTGCAAATTGCTCTTTCTATCTCTATGAAGAATTGATTTGGAATTTTGAGAGGGATTGCATTGAATCTATAGATTGCTTTTGGCAAGATGGCCATTTTTGCTAAATTAATCTTGCCAATCCAGGAGCATGGGAAATCTTTCCATTTTCTGAGATCTTCTTCTATTTCTTTCTTCAGAGACTTGAAGTTCTTGTCATACAGATCTTTCACTTGCTTGGTTAGGTTCACTCCAAGATATTTTATATTGTTTGTAACTATTGTGAAGGGTGTCATTTCCCTAATTTCTTTCTTAGCCTGTTTATCTTTTGAGTATAGGAAGGCTACTGATTTGTTTGAGTTGAGTTTATATGCAGCCACTTTGCTGAAGTTGTTTCTCAGGTTTAGGAGTTCTCTGGTGGAAGTTTTAGGGTCACTTAAGTATACTATCATATCATCTGCAAATAGTGAAATTTTGACTTCTTTCTTTCCTATTTGTATCTCTTTGACTTCCTTTTGTCTAATCACTCTAGCTAGGACTTCCAGTACTATATTGAATAGGAAGGGTGAGAGTGGGCAGCCTTGTCTAGTCCCTGATCTTAGTGGGGTTGCTTCAAATTTCTCTCCATTTAGTTTGATGTTGGCTACTGGTTTGCTGTATATTGCTTTTACTATGTTTAGGTATGGACCTTGAATTCCTGATCTTTCCAAGACTTTTAACATGAAGGGATGTTCAATTTTGTCAAATGCTTTCTGAGCATTTAGTGAGATGATCATGTGGTTTTTTTCTTTGAGCTTATTTATGTAGTGGATTACGTTGATGAATTTCCGAATATTGAACCGTCCCTGCATTCCTGGGATAAAGCCTACTTGATCATGATGGATGATTGCTTTTATGTGTTCTTAGATTCAGTTTGCTAGAATTTTATTGAGTATTTTTGAATCAATATTCATAAGAGAGATTGGTCTGTAGTACTCTTTCTTTGTTGGGTCCTTGTGAGGCTTAGGTATGAGAGTATTTGTAGCTTCATAGAACGAATTGGGTATTGTTCCTTATGTTTTTATTATGTGGAATTGTTTTAAGAGAATTGGTATTAGGTCTTCCTGGAAGGTCTGATAGAATTCTGCACTAAAACCATCTGGCCCCAGACTTTTTTTGGTGGGGAGATTTTTAATGACTGCTTCTATTTCTTTATGGGTTATGTGAGTGTTTAGATGGTTTATCTGTTCCTTGCTTAACTTTGGTACCTGGTATCTATCTAGAAAATTGTCCATTTCATCCAGATTTTCCAATTTTGTTGAGTATAGGCCTTTATAGTAGGATCTGACATTTTTTTTTAAATTTCCTCTGTTTCTGTTGTTATGTCTCCATTTTCAGTTCTGATTTTATTAATTTGAGCACTGACTCTGCACCCTTTTGTTAGTCTGGCTAAGGGTTTGTCTATCTTGTTGATTTTCTCAGAGAACCAGCTCCTGGTTTTGTTGATATTTTGTATAGTTCTTTCTGTTTCAACTTGGTTGATTTCAGTCCTGAGTTTGATTATTTCCTGCCCTCTACTCCTCTTGAGTATCTTAGCTTCTTTTTGTTCTAAAGCTTTCAAGTGTGCTGTCAAGTTGTTAGTGTATGCTCTTTCCAGTTTCTTTATGTTGGTACTTAGAGCTATGAGTTTTCCTCTTAGTATTGCTTTCATGGAGTCCCACAAGTTTTGATATGATGTGTCCTCATTTTCATTAAATTCTAAAAAGTCTTTAATTTCTTTCTTTATTTCTTCCTTGACCAAGTTGTCATTGAGTAGAGCACTGTTAAGTTTCCATGTGTATGTGGGCCTTCTGTTGTTTTTGTCCGTATCAAAGATGAGTCTTAGTCCATGGTGGTCTGATAGGGTACAAGGGAATATTTCAATCTTTTTGTATCTGTTGAGGCCTGTTTTGTTACCAATTATATGGTCTATTTTGGAGAAGGTACCATGAGGTACTGAGAAAAAGGTATATTCTTTTGTTTTAGGATGAAATGTTCTATAGATGTCAGTTAAGTCCAGTTGGTTCATAACTTCTGTTAGTTTCATTGTGTCTTGGTTTTGTTTCTGTTTCCACGATCTGTCCATAGCTGAGAGTGTGGTGTTGAAATCTCCCACTATTATTGTGTGAGGTGCAATGTAAGCTTTAAGCTTTAGTAAAATTTCTTTTATGTATGTGGGTGCCCTTTCATTTGGGGCATCGATGTTCAGAATTGCAAGTTCCTCTTGGTACATTTTTCCTTTGATAAATATGAAGTGTCCTTCTTTATCTATTTTGATTACTTTTGGTTGAAAAATGATTTTATTTGATATTAGAATCGCTACTCCAGCTTGTTTCTTGGGACCATTTGCTTGGAAGATTGTTTTCCATTCTTTTACTCTGGGGTAGTGTCTATCTTTTTCACAAAGGTGTGTTTTCTGTATGCAGCAAAATGTTGGGTCCTGTTTATGTATCCAGCCTGATAGTCTATGTTTTTTTTATTGGAGAATTGTGTCCATTAATATTAAGAGATATTAAGGAAAAATGAATGTTGTTTCCTTTTATTTTTGTTATTGGCAGTGGAGTTATGTTTGTATAGCTACCTTCTTTTAGGATTGTTGGAAGATTACTTTCTTGCTTTTTCTAGGTTTACTTTACCTTTTTCCCTCACTGCTTTTAGTATTTTTTCTTTGTTTTGTACATTTGATGTTTTGATTATTCTGTGGCAGGAGGTATTTCTTCTCTGTTCTAAACTATTTGGAGTTCTGTAGGCTTCTTGTATATTTATGGACATCTTTTTCTTTAGATTAGAAAAGTTTTCCTCTATAATTTTGTTGAAGATATTTACTGGTCCTTTAAGTTGGGAGTCTTCCCCCATCTATAACTATTATCCTTAGGTTTGGCCTTCTCATTCTAAGATTACCTTTTATGCTTTGTTTATTGTTTCCAACTCAGCATAGAAAACACAATGATAAGAGATATAAATAATATGAATTAATATTTATTAAAAATAGCCAACCTATGAGTTTCTTGTTTTTTATTATAAGGACAATTCTTGTTGCAAGGTGTTATATATACATTCAGTCTTTGAATTTGTGACATTACCTGGGATTATAGTTTGAAGCATAATTAATCAATTGCTTTCATAGCATTAACAATTGATATTTATATATGATATAGTACATGATGTATCATATAATAATATATGATATGATATTATATATGTAACATATTTGTAATAATAATTGATTTACTTCTAAAGATATTGTTTTCAAAAACTTCAGGTAAATATATTTTGGCCAGAAAGGTACGATTATAGTGAATCATACAGTATCACACACATTTTATCATGGTTATACTCATTTTCTTCAAATGCTTTTAAATAGTCACAAATAACTGATATGTTATTTCCTTAAAAGCACTCATATGTCTTTTGAAAAATACCAAGGACAAACACGTTCACACTTGAATAAAGAATACATTTATATTTTTACTGATCAAACTTTTCTAAGCAGCACTATTAACATAACCTCTTACACATTAAAGTCCTGAAAGTTAGAATTTTATGTGATAGAATATCATGGTCATATTTTCTATGATGTTACAAAATATTCATTTAGGCCTTCAGAATGAATAATACCCATTAACTTAGTCATGAGAGAATTTTACATATATACACATACAGACACATATAGACACATATACACATATAGACACATATATACACATATACACATATATACACATACACACTTATACACATGTATTCACATATATATATACATGTTTTTTATAAAGCACACTTTCTAAGTCTGCCTAATGCATGTACCCATGCACACATGTATGTATATACACATGTATATACATACATACAGAGTCACACAAACTGTCACAGTATAATACATGAGGAAAAAGTGCCTCAGCACACAGAATTTTTAATTAAATATATTGCCAAGGCCATGATCTTGTTTACCACACTTGATTAATAATTTACTTCAATTAAATCCTAATTGCAATCAATAAAACTGCATTTATGTATGATCCTAAAATTATCATATAAATAAAAGAAGATACACGTGTTTTTAAGTATTTGTATATTGGCTAATAATTTAAAAATACATTAGTGTTAAATTGCACTAATTTAAATACAAATGTACATTAACAACACACACACATCTATAATAAGTGTGATGTATAGCGTGTGTATAACAGGAGATAATTTTCAATAAATCTGTTTAAAGGTCTTTAAAATACACCAGTGGAAATGCTGATGTTCTGATTTTTAAACTTCATAAATTAACAGTAGTTCTTTTAGAATAAAGTGATTTAGACTTTACCAGAAATATTTTTCTTATTTTTTATCAGTCAGCTGTTTTTTTTTAAATTATTATTCTTTAATCATTTTTTTACAGTCCAGTTTTTATCCCCCTCCTGGTCTGCTCCCTGACTCTTCCTCATCCCATACTTCCTCCCCCTCACCTGCTTCTCCAGGAGGATGTATTCATCACCCCCCCCCACCCCCCACACACACAGCAGACCTCCCTACTCCCTGTGGCCTCAAGTCTCTTGAGGATTAGGTGCATCTTCTCTCATTGAGGCCAGAACAGGCAGTCCTCTTCTGTATATACGTAGAGGGCCTCATATCAGCTGGTGTATGCTGCCTGGTTAGTGGCTCAATGCTTTTTTCTTTTTTTTTTTTCAAAAAAAAAAAGTTTTGAGCCATATTAATATCTGCATACACCTACCTGAACAAAAACACTAACAAAACAAAAATATATTCAATATATTACTCTTTTGTAATTACTATGCAACCTATGTATAATCACTGTAACCTACGTGTAAATAAAAGTAAAGGAATCAGGTAACTTCAGCATTTTAATCACACAAAGCTGCTTTAAAACAACTACTATTGAATTGAATAGACAGTCTGAAGTATGCATGATCTTTTATTGACTATCACATGTTGCTCCTTTTGGGGTTGTCTTGGTTTTCTTATATGACCTTGAAGTCATTCTGTGGTATCATAATAGGAACATGGAAAAGATGCTTCTGGAAGTTACATGCCAGGAAGGATACAAACCTTGTTAGTTTTACAATCGATGGAAGTGACAATTTATGGAGGTGTAGTAGTATGTTTGATTATGTGGTCAGTCTCGGATGCTATCAAAGCTTACAGTGTCCTGCCATGTGGTACTTACTTACCATCACTGCTACTTGATTTTAATGCTAGAAATAAGTGATTCTCTGGAGGCAGGCTGATTGTTCTGGAGATAAAAGTCAACTTTGGCTGAGTTACCTTCCCACCCATCCCATCCCAGTGGCTGATTCCATGTTGGGATTCAAAGTGAAATTTCTGCATGCACCACCAATGCATTGCTGTATTGGGCTTAAAAAAATGTCAGAGTGAGTCAAGGCTGAGGAAGAATGCAGAGAAGGAAGATCAAGCAGTTCTTTAGACTTAGACTGGAAAAATCTAATGGATACATGAAGCATTTTTTTTTATTCTTGTTGATTTTCTGTATTCTGAAACCTATTATTTATTTATATTTTTAATTAATTTTTTAATATCTATTTCCATTTACATTTTTTGTACTTTTTAACTGGTCATATTTGTGCATTAGTTTCTTTTCTTTCTTTTTTTTCTTTTTCTTTTCTTTTTTTTTTTGAGACAGGGTTTCTCTGTGTAGCCCTGGCTGTCCTGGAACTTACTCTGTAGACCAGGCTGACCTCAAACTAACTCAGAAATCCGCCTGCCTCTGCCTCCCAAGTGCTGGGATTAAAGGTGTGCGCCACCACTGCCCAGCCGTGCATTAGTATTCTATAGTAATTTTCTATGTAAGAACATATTCAGTTTAATATTTTAATTTTATATGTAGTTCCCAGTCTAGTAAACATGTTTTCTATTATGATAGTGAATTATGTATAATTCCCATACAAATACTTTAAAAATACATCTTCACATTGGACACATCCAGTAAGAGTGTGATGATTGGACTCCAGGCTGCTAGGAGGTGAGACATCAAAGTCAGATTCCTCTGGCTTATTCCAAGTGCATCACATGAATCATGAAGAACAGGATAATAAAAGAAGAAAGGTGCTTCCTCCCTCCATTTCCTGATTTCCCTTTCGGGAGAAGCTGTGGTTCTCCTTCATTTTCCATGTTGTATTCTCTCTCTCTCTCTCTCTCTCTCTCTCTCTCTCTCTCTCTCTCTCTCTCTCTGTGTGTATGTGTGTGTTTTATCAGCCACCAAATCATATTCTCCGAACTAACATGCTTGGTACATTTCCTCAGTCTCAGGTAACACTGAACTTGTAAACCCAACAAACTAATTATGTGAATGCTAATAGATTATTTGATTGTTATGATCAGAGCTACAAAAGAGCTGAACATAGGAATAAATTTAATTTCACTTGGAATCTACATTATTTGAACAGTAAAGTTAAAAGTCTGCATGCACCTTCCTGTCTGGGCCTGAGCACTGAGCAGATCCCAGGCTGAAGCTCTGCCCCGAATCTCACAGAACCCAGAGGAAGTGGGCCTCCCAGGAGCTCTAACCCGGACAGTATCTTAGGTAAGGAGAAAGCAACACCCGCCCCAAATAGGGAGTAACTGGGACTCATTAGGACCCAGGAAGTTACTCCTGGCCCAAAGCACTGGTATCTTCCAGTCTGGACCTGAGCACTGAGCAGATCTTGGACCCCAACTCTAACACCAGTAGTAACACCCACCCCACACAGTTCTGATACAACCAAGATAATAGGAAAGACAGGCTCCAGTCAGAGACAGGGCAATTGGTACTAAGGAGACCCAGATGGCTAAAGGGAAGTGCAAGAATATAAGCATCAGCAACCCAGGGTATTTGGCATCATTAGAACCTAGTTCTCCCACAGAAGAAAGTCCTGAATTCCCCATATCACTAGGAAAGCAAGATTCAGATTTAAAATCACTTCTAATGATGATGATAGAGGACGTTAAGAAGAACATAAATAACACTCCAAAAGAATTTGAGGACAACACAGGTAAACAGGTAGAAGCCCTTAAAGAGGAAATACAAAAATCCCTTAAAGAATTACAAGAGAACACAACCAAACAGGTGAAGAAATTTAACAAAACCATCCAGGACATAAAAATGGAAGTAGAAAGAGTAAAGAAATAATAAAGGGAGACTACCCTGGAGATAAAAAACCTAGGAAAGAAATCAGGAGTCATAGATGCAAGCATCACCAACAGAATACAAGAGATAAAAGAGAGACTCTCAGGTACAGAAGATACCATAGAAAATATTGACATAACTGTCAAAGAAAACGCAAAATGCAAAAACTTCTTAACACAAAACATCCAGGAAATCTAGGATACAATGAGAAGACCAAACCTAAGAATAATAGGTATAGATGAAAGTGAAGATTCCCAACTTTAAGGGCCAATAAATATCTTCAACAAAATTATAGAAGAAAACTTCACTAAAGAACGAGATGCCCATAAACATACAAGAAGCCTATAGAAAGCCAAATAGACTAGACCAGAAAAAATACCTCCCATCACATAATAATCAAAACACCAAGTACACAAAACAAAGAAAGAATATTAAATGCAGTAAGGGAAAAAGGCCAAGTAACATATAAAGGCAGAACTATCAGAATTATACCAAACTTCTCATCAGATACTACAAAAGCTAGAAAATGCTGGACATATGTCATACAGACCCTAAGAGAACACAAATGCCGGCCCAGGCTACTATACCCAGCAAAACTCTCAATTACCATAGATGGAGAAACCAAGATATTCCACAACAAAACCAAATTTACACAATATATTTTCACAAACCCAGCATTACAAAGGATAATAGTGGGAAAGCTCTAATACAAGGAGGGAAATTATATCCTAGAAAGAGCAAGAAAGTAATCCTCTTCCAGCAAATCCAAAAGAAGATAGCCACACATAGAAAATTCCACCTCTAATAACAAAAATAACAGGAAGCAACAATCACTGTTCCTTAATATCTCTTAACATCAATGGACTCAATTCCCCAATTAAAAGACATAGGCTAATTTACTGGATACCTAAACAGGACCTAGCATTTTGCTGCATACAGCAAACCCACCTCAGTGACAAAGACATACTCTACCTTAGAGTAAAATGCTGGAAAACAAATTTTCAAGCAAATGGTCCTAAGAAACAAGCTGGAGTAGCCATTCTAAAATCTCCAGCCTGAGAACACAAAGGGAGGGACTCTTGGCTCCACCTGTATAGGTAGTTGAGGGTGGCCTTGTCAGGCATCAATGGAAGTGGAGGGCCTTGGTGCCTGAAAGTTTGAATTCCCTAGTGTTGGGGAATTTCAAGAGCAGGGAGGCAGGAAAGGGAGGATGGTGGGAGCACACTCTCTTAGACTTTGATTAAAGTTAATTTATTGTATAAAAGCAAAAAGGAGAAGGGGGGATGGAATAGGGGTATTCTAGGAAGGGGAAATGGGGAAAGGGGATGGCATCTGAAATGTAAATAAAATATCCAATTTAAAAAAAGTTTGCATTCACTTGTTTTCTTTAATCTTAATGGCACTTAATGTCAGGGAGATTTAAAACTATAGGAGAAAGAATGGGAATTGTATGGTGTTGGGAGCTGACTTTTGGCAGAAAGCAGCTATCTACTTTGTACCCATCTTGAGCCATATACCTGACAAGAGACTTGTTTTTCAAGAGCCTACACCAGCTGAGCACACTTTAATAAACATCTTGTTTATCCTACATATCTTGTTTTGCTGTTTAGTGAGCCCAGCTGCATGGTGCATGAGGTAAAGTGTCCTCAGTTGTGTTCCCCTGCTTGTGCTTATAAATACCCAGGATTTCCTTGCAATGGGAGGAAACAATAAGAGAGGAGGAGACGATAAGAAGGAGACAATAAGAGAGAGGAGACAATAAAGACAATAAAATAGAGAGACAATAAGAGGAAACAATACGGAGGAGACAATAAGGAAGGAGACAATAAGAAGGAGACAATAAGAGAGAAGGAGACAATAAGAGAGAGACAATAAAGGAGAAAAGAGACTTGGTCACACACTATGGTTTGTCTCCATTCTTCACATCTCTTTCCTTTCTTTTGCCCACTCTCTCTCTTTACCAGACCACTTAGCCCCAAAGTGTGGGACTGTGTGATTGTCACCAGTTTGATTTCTTAAATTTCTTTTGTAAAGCCAAAGTTATTTTGTTAGTCTCCACATACCCAGACTTGTATTGAGTCATACATTCCTTCTTTTTTTTTTTTTTTTTTGAATCTTATTCATCATATCCAGGAAAGATATGACTAAGCAAGTGTTCAGTGTTCAATTTGGCTTTTTATCACAAGAGACTAGGACGCTTGAAGCTCAGAGAGGAATATATAACTACAGGGTTATCATGTGCTGAGCCAGAGGTGAATACTTTGCTTCTTTGTTATAAGTACACAGAGAAAGTCAGGTCCCCAAACTGGTCACTAAGGTAATGATCATGGAAGCATTTCTAGAAGGTGAAGCTATGTGTGACAATATTCTCCTACTTTAATCAAAAGAAAATACAGAAGTAGTAACATTTGGGAAGAGAGAGACATTAGACATTCTAAATCTGAGCATCTTTGTGTTTGATTTAGACAAATTTTCTCCATATAGCTCAGGGTTTCCACAGATTCCTGATTTTCCTGTTTCAGACTCCTGCTTGCTGGGATTACAGGTGTGTTCTATTGTGCTCCACATGTGTTTTACATATCCCCATGAAGTGAGAGCAACATATCTTGATATTTCATTTCAAGAGCCCCCAAGT
>JANHMN010000013.1:4146333-4205494 GCA_030674055.1 Rhabdomys pumilio | reverse complement strand
TGTGTGTGTGTGTTTGTGCCCACTCCCTCATGTGTGCACATATGTGTGTTCTCAAATGTCTTCTTCAATTGCTCTCTACCTTATTTTTTCAGATAATTTTTTTTCAGATAATTTCTTTTCACCAAACTTAAAACTCACTGATTGGCTATACCAGAGGATCAAAAGTACAGGTGTGTGTGTGTGTGTGTGTGTGTGTGTGTGTGTGTGTTTTCTGGCTTTTTCTAAATGTAGCTTCCAGGGTTTGAAGTCAGGTACTTTGTACAGCAAACACATTACTGACTGAATCTAATTTCTTGTAACTTATGCATGTAATTTGTACATTGATCAATGTACTATACATTGAACCCCAGGCATTGTACATATTAGGCACACAGATTACCACTAAGCTACATCCATATTCCCCAAGATTTGAGCCCATTTAAAAATATAAAAATAAGTTGGTACTTGACTTGACCAAAGAACTAATGTTTCCCTGTTATATGTGTGAGTGTTTCTGTAAGTATGATCACCTCTTAGCTTTTATTTATCCTGTTAGCAGTGAGCACATCAATGCTTTTTTGGTTAAAACCAAACCACACACTCTTAGAAGAAAATGAAATTCTTTGATATTTGTCAGATTAAATACATTCTTGTCATACTGCCTGAGAGATGACCTTTTTCATGTTCTTTCTGATTGTAAGAGATATCTGATTCTCTAATTAAACAAGGGAAGCACATGCATCCTGTTTTGAGCTGCCTCTGGGGTCTCACTTTGAGCTTCTCTGACTTCATTTCAAATGTGTTCTTCAAGCTGTTCAAATTAGTCAAATTAACTTCTGACACCCCACGCAATCAGAGCACTAGAAGGAGTCTTTTAAGTTCTTATGAAACTAACATCCAGCTTTGCTTAGATATCTCAGAAAGGGACAGATTACAACCCAATTTACTTCAAGTTTGTACTGAAGGATATTGCATTACTTTTACTGTCAAATCTTCTGCCTAGTGTGTCTTTGTTTGTATACATGCAGGTTTGCCTGTTTGTATATATAACAAATGTTTGGTATATACATATATATCACATATATAGATTAGATACACATACATCATACACATACACACATATATTTATATATACACATACACATATACATTCAGAGAGTGAACAGATAAATAAGGTCAAAAGTGAGATGAAGACAGGGAGACTGCTCTTCATACTCAAAACTAATCACATTCAATTTTCATGACTAGCATTTATGTCAACAATTTTGCATTCACTTTCCTAGACCTGTATCTAAAGATCTATCTGTCATTTTCTTGGTGAACTTTAGTTGTGGATTTGGTTTTGTGCTAGAAGTCTTTGTGTGCTTCTGGAGGTCCAAGAGGACCCTATCCTATAGTGAGATAGGTAGAGAATCAGAAATAGTTGGAAATAGAAATATGACCACACCCTGGTGATGATTCTATCAAAATAACTAAGTCTCTAGTCAAACCACTTATCTTAGTCTAGGAACCAAGAAATAAGAAAGTTGTCTAACTTCCCCTTCAATACAAATCATCTAACATTTATTCTTCCTCATCTACAATGTAACTACAATAACTCTGATGATGTCACAGGGATGTGAAAGACTATAGTAAACAGTGTGAGGGCCATCCTGTAAGCACTAGCTTCTTTGTGGTGACATGTAGATGTGACAGTTGCCTAGATACAGGGCGCTGAGAGCCTGTGTGTACAAGTGTGTTCACCAGTTGAAGAAAGTGGGATGATAAAAAACCCAAACTGCAGTGTCTAATAGTCAAGCATTACCTCAAAAATTACTTAAATTAATTCAGTAAAAGCTTCCATTAATCAGTCACGGCAGCCACATTTTATGTATTCAATATTTATCCATGTTCACTATTTACAACATGAGAAATGTGAGTAAAGAGCAGGCTTTATCATTGCAAGAAGTTATACAGGAGCAATGACCATGAATAGAAACCTAAGGGAGATGACTAATTAGGAAGTCATGATGGTAAAGATCAGCGAGTGCTCACCATTCCTGGGTAGTAGGCTGAAAACTTTAATGAGTTTAATTGGTATTTGGATAGAGCATTGTTCTTTCAGTAACTAATTATTACTATTTACATTTTATATAAGAGGAAACTGAGACTCATACTTTAAAAAATAGCTCTCTCTATGCATGGAGATATAGGCCAAGTTTTCTGAAGTTGAGGCAGTTGGATTTTGAATTTTATGTTAGACATGATTATGTCACAAAGGGTACTAAAATGGAGAGAAGAAAGTGGAAGTGAGGGTAAAGGAAAATATAAGACATAGTTTTAGGACACTTAAGATATTATCTGGGAGATCTACTACATAATTTTCCACCTTTTTCCTTTCTTCTTACTTTTATTTTAGTGGAGGGTTGCAGGGTCTCCTGTAGCTCAGGCTAGCTATTAACTAACTATAAATGATCTTAAATTCCTGATCATTCTGCCCCCATGGTGGACTTATAGGCATCCAGCACCATACCCAGCAGTGAGCCTTTCCCTTTTATTTAGTACTTTTGTTACATCACTTCTTCTTGTGATTGTGATTAGATAAAGAATGATTTTCAAGTCTTCCTAAGCCAGAGGCACAAAAATTCCAACTTCCCCAAATCATACTTGCTATCTTTAAGAAACATAAAACAAACACCAGCAAAGAAAAAAAAAAGGGAAATGAAGGAAGCCTTACACAACTGTTAAGAGAGTAGATTAGTGCAACCATGGCAGAAAACAGATTGTAGATCTCTCAGTAATGAAATTAGAGCTTCTATATGGTTCTGAGAACATACTCAAAGGAATAAAAGTTAGTATTTCAAGCCCTGTTTATTATAAGTTCTGAAATTAGTCTCAGAGTCCATCAGCATAAGAATGGACAAATGAGCTTTAGATCAGACAGGATTCAAATTAAATAGAAAGTTGGTTGAATTGAAGATTATAATGTTCAGTGACATAAGTCACACATAGCAAGACAAATATCACAATCTTTCATTATATATGCTATATGTCTATCATATATCATCTATCTATCATCTATCATCTATCTATCATCTATCAATCTATTTATATTTCTAACATTATCATTTGTCATCTATTCACATATCTGTCTCTCCTATCTCTATCTATCTATCATCTATCTATCTATCTATCTATCTATCTATCTATCTATCTATCTATCTGTCTATGATCTATATATCCTCTACCTCTCCACCTGTAATATATATATATATATATATATATATATACTTATGTCTATATATTTTTGTCTCTATCATTTATCATCCATCTGTTGGTTTATTATGTAAGGACAAAAGGTGGGGCTATTTAGGAAGAGAAAGGTGACCAATAGAAAAACATAGAGGATAAGAGAGGGTGGTTTGGGGAGAACACTGGAAAAGTATATGATATACTTAAGTTAAAAATGTCTAAATAAAGCCCACAGTTTCATACAATTAATATATGCTAATAAAATCCTTTAAATTTTCCATGTTGAGTCTCTGGCCTGGGAGTCAAATCAGCTATCTAACATAACTGTGAAAGACAGTTCTATGGATCTTAAGTCAGATTCTTTTCCAGGTGTTATCATCCCGTTTATCTCCCTAAAACATGCAGGCACATACTTGTTATATTCCTGATAAATGTGACCCATACAAAATCCACAGTCAAATATTTCCTGAGTACAGTTAGAATATAATCACAGCTCTTTTTTTCCCATCTTAGAAAAGGCAGGCTTGATGAAGCATCTTTCTGTGCTGGGCCTCTGTTTTTGTCTTTCTATCTCACATTATGTCAATAGAAACAAATGTTTAACTATTTGGCTTACTGGTGTGTTGACAGTGCTACAAATCTTCTAACATCAATCATGCTCATGATAAAATTAAGACAATCAAAGCTGATTATTGGTCTTCTGGAAGCAAACTGTTCTTTTCAGAGCATTAATAGTTATTCACAAGACTATACTTTTTGTTTCTGCAATCTACTCCTGATTGGCATATGTCAATCTCCTTCAATCTGAATACCTTCCTTGCTATATTTAAGTGACATTTTAGTGCATGTGACTCATTCAGAGATAATAATGCTTTGCACATTCAGCTCAACTTGGTCTAATAAACTAACAAAAGCAGAAAATTAGTAGTATTTGTGGGAAAACAATTCTACAAAATTACCTTGCACCTTGAGAATTACTGCTTTGATGTGGGTTACAAATGTCTCTATCTGATTATTTCTATCATCCTATCAATCATATTCTGTGATATTATTTCAAAGTAAGAGAGAAAAATGATGTTGTCACATAAAACACAGGACACTATTTACATTTTAGTAAAACCTATGCACCAGCCATATTTTCCAGAGCTATCTAACCATAAAAGCGACATGCCATTTATTATCATATGAAAAAGTAACAGGCTAAGAAAATTATTGCGGAAAATTCTAAAGTGACTTATAGAATTCTTGCTTTCCATGTGTATATTCTATATACATTTCTTGATTGACTAACAGGTGTCATTTTCATGCAAAAGACTACTCAATAATCTTGTATTTAGAGTTGTGTCTATATTAATATTCTTGTAGGCATGATGCTGTTATACAGAATTTCATTGTCATATACTATATTTATGTATGTGAAAAAATTTGAGAAGAAATTTTAACTTGGTTGATGCCTATGTAATTTTATAAATAGAATCAACTTTGTTTTTGAACAAATCCTAATAGGTATGAATGAAATAAGTTTGATACAGTAAATTAATCAGGGAATTTATATTTATGCTAATCTTTAGGCAAGGCAAATTATACACTATAATTTTTAAATGATTACATGCTCTAACATCAGGCAGAATGACAAAGGAATTAGTATTTGGAATATCTAAATTTTTTTATATTTATTATTATTTTTTAATTTATTTTTATTGAATATTTTATTTACATTTCAGATGCGATTCCCTTTCCCCATTTCCCCTCCCTAGAAAACCCCTATTCCACCCTTCCTTCTCTTTTTTGCTTTTATACAATTTTTTAATGTTAATCAAAGGCTTTATAAGTTTGGTAATGCTCAATAACAAGATGCCCATACACTCAGAAGTGTAACCAAATACCCAACCTAGACATATCAACTATCTTTGACTGGCAGAGACACTTGAACATCCGCCTTCATGTTCCTTCCCCCTCTCGTCACCTAGCTCCTCCTTTCCTTCTCCTCCTTCTCTCCTTACTCCTCCTCTTCGTCTTCTTACTCCTCCCACCTTAGCTCCTCCTACATACCCTTCCTGTTAAAATAAAACTTTTCTCTCAAAATACAATTAGAGTATAACTATACCAATTTGTGTCAGTAAGTTACAACATAGACCTAATATCCAGTCCATCATTTTGTTGACTAACCAGAACCTCTGTCATCTCTCCTAACTAAAAGACTTAGTTCTGAACCTGGCTTATTTCATGGCTTTAGAATGAATGTCAGCTGAAAAACATCCTCTCAAATCTTTCTCTCAAAGTAAATGGCCGGGATTGGCTTGAAACTATATTCTTCAACCCTGTCAGAAATCCAGAATGACTGAGTTAACTGAAATTATGGGAAGCACAAAGCATAACTTCTAAAACTTAGCCAATTTATAGAGACTTCTGAACATCTAGACAGTCCCTATACTACAAAACATTGGAGCATCTGATCTTCAGCCTTCTGGCCCAGGATCATCTGGCAGACCTAGTGATGCAGAATTATTAAGGGCTGGTTACTCTGTCTAAGCAGATATAATCAGTTGACTATTCTGCAAGTATGTCCCTTTCTGGACAGTAATTTGTCTGTAGATGAAAAGAGGCAATTCTTGCCTAGTGGCTGTCTCACCAAAGCTGGAGTAACTCCAAAGATGCTCAGTTTCTTCTTAGAATCCAAGACAGGAAGTTGTGAGGAGCGGACAGGTCTCTAATCAAAATGAACATTAATACAGAAATGTTTGTAACATCAATTCTGTGGACTTCTGACATTTTGGAAACCAACTATCCATGTAAGGCAATCTGGACTGTTGTCTGTTAACTCCTCTCAGCTATTTCTAAATAAAATATAGATAACACCCAAACAATAAACTCAGAACTATGAATTTACTATAGGCCCTTAACTTGCAGGCTAACCATCTCAAATCAATTAGAAAAGTTAAAGAAGTACTGGGACTAAGCTGTGTATTCCTAAATGTGTTATATAGGCATAACACCTATGAGAGTAACAATATTAATCTCACTTTTATATCAATAAGAAGCTCATACCAATGAAAACCTTAAATTTGAAATCAAATTAAATTTTGCATCATTTGAGAAATTATAACTTCATCTTTTTTTTTGTTTGTTTGTTTTTTGAGAGAGGGTTTCTCTGTATAGCCTGGGCTGTCCTGGAACTCATCTGTAGGCCAGGGTAGCCTCGATCTCAGAAATCCACCTGCGTCTGCCTCCCAAGTGCTGGTATTGTAGGTGTTCACCACCACAACCCAGCTATAATTTTATCTTAATAACAATTATACTTATTTCTATCAGTAGGTTATGACTATGCAATAAATCTAGCTACTCCCCCCGTTCCAACAAAATCACTCTTTTCTCCTAGAAAGACAGCCCAATATTAACCACCTCAGTCCCCAAGCCCAGGGAATAGAGACACAGAGTCTTTATTAACTTATTCAAGCTGATTATGGGTGTTGAGATATTAGAAGAGGGGCAGGGAGAAGTATAAATTGATAAACCTCTGATGCTGTGTCATCACTGTATCCAACTGAAATTCATTAGAGGTTCGAGCAGGTCTGCTCAGCTTGCTCAATGAGTAGATACACCAAGGCTGTGTATTCTGCAATATACAATTCTCAAAACAAATTTTAGTATCAAGATAATTTTTTGTTTGAATTCTGGAATCTAGTCTTCTGGCAGCCTGCCTCTGTCATGTCTAATCCATATAATTCTAGGAGTTTCTATGAGGGTGTACTCCCACCATCCTCCCATTCCCACCTCCCTATTTTTGAAATTCTCCAACACTAGGGAATCTAAACTTTCAGGCACCAAGTCCGTTCAATTCCATTGATGCCTGACAAGGCTACCCTCAACTACCTTTACAGATGGAGCCATGAGTCCCTCCCTTTGTGTTCTCAGGCTGGAGATTTTAGAATGGCTACTTGCAAAAGCAAGAGGAATTTTATTGTCCCAGCATGTTGGGGTCATCCTGCATCCAAAAGGAGAGGTGACCCTGAACATCTCTTTCAGTGAACCTTTATACATTTTTTTCAGGGGGTAGAATAGAGAAACAGCAACGAGGCACAATATGGTTGGCAGAACAGTGTGACATTTAAACTGAATGATCTTTAGAGAATGACGTGGCAATGGCTTCCCTTGTCTGTTGGTGGCCTATGGTCTATCTTGTGGAATGTGTCCCCACCCACACGTCGGTTCCACCTCCCTCTTCCTCTCCCCTCCCTGTGGTCTGAGGAATGTTATTTTGCCTCTCCCTTCTGGAGGGGCAAGTGTCCCATGATATTTTGAAAGTTTCTGAGCTGACCTCTTCAACTTCTCATTTTAATCTTAACCTTCCTGCATATGTCTTTAAGATATTTTGTATATGAAAAAATAACTACTGAAAATTAAGCTAATGATGTGTTGTTTTTACTGTAGAAAAACCTACTTTTTAGTATTACCATGTTCTTTCAAATATACTTAAAAAGTACTCTTTTATATGTTTGAAGTTAATGTTTAAATGTCTTATAGCAATTTTCAAAGTTATACATGATGTACTTTCTAACATTTTAATATTAAAAATTATTAGATAAATATAAAGCATAATCTTAATTTGAAATTGGTTAATTATATTTCCTATTCACTGAAACTAAAGAGTATGACAACTAGGTGCCTATCATCACTCATGCTAAGAAAATAATCTAGCTTTCTTGACCACAACATTTGTATATTTGCCCTGTTGGACCCTAAGATCCAAACCGGGAAGATGCACTCTGACAGAAACACTCATGGACAGGGTGTTTGATGCAAAAGCAAGAGGTTTATTGATTTTAGTGCACTGGGGTTCTCCTGCACTCAGGCTAGAGAAATCCGGAGCTAAAGCTAAGAGCAGTTTTTATATGGTTTTCACAGGGTTTACAGGGCAATCTTTCAGTCACCTCTTAAACAATCCTAACCACAAAGGCTGACCTCAAATGACTGCCCAGGCTCAATTTCTTGGCAACACATATTTGTACATTATCTTATGACAATGAGTGTGCTAAGTCTATTTTATCATAGCTCCTGTTTACCCAGGCTTATTGCACTAAGGGCCCAGCTTCCTGATAACCTTTTCATCCTCTTATCTTGAGCTCTTTCTGGAATGTGTGTAAGTCTTTGGAATGTGCTTCTCCTGGAGCATGTTTCTGGAGAAGTTAATGTTTAGGGTGAGGCCTGAGATTCTTTTAGCCCTATTTTCTTCAGTTAATGTTTCTGTATCAATTGTCTGAAGGTAATATTTTTAATAAAGTAATCATCAATTCTTTGTATTATTGCTAATGTAAAATTCTTTTTACATAAAAATATTATATAGTAAAATATATCATAAAATGCCACATTTGGAAGATTTATTTACTTCTGTTACTATTAAAGACATGACAAGAATGATTAAAATGTATTCAGTGCCTGAAAATTTACTAGAGTGTTATTTTATTAAAAGCTTATCACAATGAAATGAATGTGATTTTAAGTTTTTCATTTAGTTCATGTATCAGTATATGGCTATATCTTACTACTAGAATTCAACACAGATGGCCTTAATTTCATTTTAATTTTCTTTTTAATAAAAAATGCCTTAAAATGTTGAACTAATTAGTAATTTTTAGAGCAGTGGCATTATTCAAGTTATATTTTCTAGCTATATACTAGGATTTTAGCAATAAATTAAATTATCTATTATTTGCTAGTTCAATTGTGCTTTCTTTAATTTCTCACAAAATAACCATAAATAATAGCATTCACCAAAATTGTACAAGAATAGGTTAACCTGAATAATCTACTTAAAAAATTCTTCCCATGCCACAAGAGATTAGTCACACTGTTGAAGACACTAGCTGCCTATGACTTAGGGGGAGAATATGCATAAGAAAGACATTTATATGCTCTATAGTGTGATAGTGATGATATGTCAGGCTCACAACTGCAAGATCAGGAAGAAAACTAAAGTAAGACTTCCATTTGTGATTCATCAAATGTATTCCCTCTATTGAGGAGCATTGAGAAGGTCATAAACTTTGAGGAACACTCATCTATCATCACTGATGGTGTCCAGCACAGTCAGCATTTCTATTACACAGAGCATGCTCTCAGCACCAAGTTATGTCTGCCTCCCTCTAACTGAACATCTTAGCCAGGTCTCAAATGCACAGTTCTGTCCTGGAAACCACATTAAGTTTTCAAACATTCTTGGAATTCCTTATCTCTGACTTCTTTTCTTTTCTTCATTGTCCTTGTGGTACTTTCTTATATTAACTGTTGAAACATCCAATGCATTCTACCCATTCAATGTTGTTTTCTTCCAAGAAACTTTTCAGTGCTCACTAAGGATGTATTTTGACATCATAGTGAAAGAGGTCACACTGTTCCACAAGATTTTTTAAATGCCTAGCCATCTCCTTCCAAGAAGATAAAAGTATTCACAGTTTAAGCTTTGATATCTAAGAGGCATGCTTGACCAAATGTACAGAATATCACTGTGTCCTCATTTCCAGGATTTCAAGTTCTCCAGTGTTCCACAGTCTTGCTCTATATTCTAAGTTTTCCTACCAAGCATCCAAGACTACAATATCAGCTGAAAAATCCCAGCTCATACTCACCACCTTTAAAGAATCTCATCCCAGCTCCATGACTTTTCTTCAGAACGGCTCCTGTGTCCTTCCTGTGAACCTCAATGTCAGCCTCTATTAAGCTGTACCACAGCACTTGCATTCATTATCTCTCACACGTATCCTCTGTAACAGACTGAGCCTGAGAAAAGGGTCAGCAATTCTTTCTATTATGTTCCAAGTGATAAAAATAAATCTGGCTTAGTCAGTTGTAGTTTTAGATAAATAAATTTATGAAATTACAACTTATTTTAGACATAATGCTCTCTTCATTCTATCAAGTTTATGTTCTCATTAGAAAGAAAGGTAAAATATGGTTTGAAAAAAATGTGACTTGAGACAATTTGCATGTTTTAAATGAAAATTGTGATTCAAATGCTAATACATGCCAACAATAAAATCTCATATTATTCAATTATATTTCTCTTAACAAAAGTAAATCATCAGTTGCTCCATTCTCTTTTGCTTTTCAAATTTGCAAGTCTCTGATAAGAAAGGAAAAGAAATATGAAAACTAATTTGCCTTCTACAAATGCTACTTAATTATTTGAATAGGAAGAACAAGAGAGAGAGAGAGTGATGAAAGAGGAAAGAGGAGCGAGAGAGAAGAATAGATAGAGGGGGAGAGGGAGGTAAAGAGAGGAAGGGAGAGGGAAAGAAGGAGAGAGAAGGAAAGAGAGGGGAGACGATAGAGGACAGAGACAGAAATAAACATAGACTGACCCAAGACCTCTCAAAGGCTTCTGAATAATTTCTTTCAGAACAGAAATGTGTTTCTCTCTCTCTCTCTCTCTCTCTCTCTCTCTCTCTCTCTCTCTCTCTGATAATTGAAAGAATACAAGCAATTCACTAATGTAGGCCAAGGTCTCATTATATTTATCATAAAAATCTTGAAAAATCACATTTCTTTAGACTAATTTCTCATATAAAAAGATTCTGGAGTTCACAGTTAGGAAGACATGTTTTAAGTCTATATCTCTCAAGATGTAACTTTTTAAAGAGCTCAGAACATTCGCCATCAGAAATGAACTTCAAACAATTCAAAATACTGCTGAATTTGCTCATTTTATTCAGGCTCAAAGGTCATGTTAGGACAAAGAAGATCTACTGTGCATGTTCTGAGGCATTTGTAGTAATGTGATGATACAATTTTTCATTTTGTGCTTCTCTTTAAGCCTTAGGATTTGGCTAAAATTTTCAAGCATTGCTTTATGAGTCTGTGAGGTGTGTACATTTAAGATCAGCAAACCCTACTTGTCATTTTTTTATACCAGCAGTGTTTTCACTGACATGTGAAGACAAAACATGATTAAGAAGAAATTATTAGAAATTGTAGCAATGATGTGATCTACTATTTCCTCAACAAGAGTACCCATGTTTTCTATTTTGTTTTAATTAAAAAGTACACTATACTAGATGCATACATTTTAAATATCAGCATATGTATGAGAAAATAATATACAGTATTATGGTAAACACTATGAAAACATTTTTTAAATACATTATTGTATTGAAGCAAGAACATTTAGTTTCACTTTTAGTGAATTATTTCTCTACCTTTCTCTCCTCCTCTTCTCTCACCCTCTTGTCTCTCACCCTCTTTTTCCCACCCTACCTCTAATTCTTCTTCCATCTCTCTCTCTCTCTCTCTCTCTCTCTCTCTCTCTCTCTCTCTCTCTCTCTCTCTCATCATCTTCCTTCTTCTCTTTCTATATTCCTCTCTGTTCTTCATTCATTCTATATTATTTTGGTTCATTTTTACTTTCAGTGTTATTAGAAATTTCTAAAGCCATGGGATCAGTTACTCAATGACTTGATGTTTCTAGAATCTTAAATCAGCCAATGGCACTAAAACCTTAAGATATAGTGAGTTTTGTTTTACAAACTCTGCATCTTCTTACGGAAGAGAACTGATCTCTGAGACAGAACATGCTGCTCTTTTTCTGTTGGGTTCATATGAACTTATCAAACATCTAGAGCATTCTCTCTTGACAGTCTCGTCATGGATGTACAGTGTTCTGACAGTCTCATCATGAGTGTACTCTGTCCTTACAGGATATACTTAGTGCCCTGACAGTCTAATCAAGGATAGTACTATGCCCCAAAGAGTGGTTATTCTGATGAAGTAGATAAACCTGAAGTCTCATCTGTTCTTATGTTAGGAGAATGTTATTTATCAAGTAATTATCATGTTATCTAGTAAAGCATGAAGCTTGGGCACTCTGTGGTTTTGTACTTAAGTTTTGTTAGAGAACAAGTGTTTTCTGTGAAGCTGGATCTTCCTACAGTGCCAGGTATTATGTATTGACTATTGAATCTTTCAGTGAACAAAATTTCCCATCCCTACACCCCTAATGGATAAAACCTGATTGTGACAAAGAGTCTCCTACATCACTTACTTATAAGACTCCAACTTCCACTCAAGGATGATGAGATCTTAAAGAAGATAGTGATTATTCACCTCTCTACATAAGACACAAAATATAGTGTTCACCTGCACATCAGCAGACAACTCTATACAGAAGGAACAGATAAACAGGTTCATGAGAAATTTTTAAAAAGCTGTTAGGTAGATCCTGATGTGTAAGTAATCCAGTGGGATTGTATTTACTTGGTACTCCAGCTTTTCTGTCTTCAAAAGGGAATAACTGCTGACTATAGCAATGACTCTGTAGTTTAGAGTGCTTCCTGATATTCTATTGGACCACAGATTGATTCCCAATACACACATTCAATGGTTCATAACCACCTGCAACTCCACCTACAAGGTATTTAATGACCTCTTTTAACCTCAACAAATATCCCAAAACACATAGCCTATAACACACACATACTAACCCCTAACACAAACACATGCACACACACACACACACACACACACACACACACACACACACAAACAAGATGATTGTAGGAGGAACTAAGGTGGGAGGAGTAAGAAGAGGAAGAGAAGGAGTAAGGAGAGGAAGAGGAGAAGGAAGAGGAGCTAGGAAAAAGAGATGAGAAAGAGGGGAACATGGAAGTGGATATGCACAGGTCACTTACATTACTGTTAATACTGTTTCTAAAACTACATAAATGGTCAGTGAGAACTTGCTGCTCTACTAGAGACATTTAAAGATTATAAATCCAGAAGCTTTAATCTTTATGTATGTATATGCTTTTATGTTTAATAAATATTAAAATTATATTTATAAAAATGCAAATTAGAACATATAAATCTTGTCCTAGTTACTGTCTTTAGCTGGGATAACATGACCAAAAGTAACTTGAGAAGAAATGTATCATTTGAATTACAGATTATAGTCCATTGTGGAGGAAACCAAGTCAAGAACTCAAGGTAGATACTTAGAAGTAAGAACTGTAGTGAAGGCCATGGAGTAATACAATTCCTTGGCTTGCTCTCAATAGCTTTCTCAGCTTGTTTTCAGATACAACCCAGGATTACATGTCCATGAATGGGATGCCTATAGTAAATTGAGAAACAACAATCAAAATCAATGATTGATTAATCAATAATGTCCTACAGATATGTTCCCATATCAGTCTTATGGAGGCAGTTCATCATTTTAGATTCCTTTTCCCCTGCTGACAAAAAGTTACCAGCACATGAATGTGGCATAACATTATGTCTACTGTGTTTTCACATAAAGGGTTCTTTAAATGTTTACCTAATGTTAGGCTGGACAGTGGTGCCAGGTATGTCTCATGGGCTTTCCATATCTTAGTGGTCTTTTGTGTTATCTTAGGTGGTAACAAGCTAGACAGCTTTGCAATAATCCACTGAATTAATGTGGATTCATTGCAACCAAACATGTTACAGTTACTTTTAGCATATGCATTTTTATCTCTATGTAATACTGTATGTATGTACATGTATGTGCATGTGTATGTGTAGTGAAGTTCCTAAAAGTGCATCTGTGCATGTTTGGCAAAAAGAAAGTCAACCCATATCTCATGGCATTATTCAGACAGACCAGTACATAGGAGAGCTGCTGATCTTGAATATTATTGAACATAAGAAATGAAAAGAGTCTCATTTCTTAACAAAATAAATTACATTTTCACAATTACACAAGCAGATGGATTTATAATTTATCTCCACTACTAAGAATGATATCCTTTGAAGATATTTACATTTTTTCTGGTATTGTATGTTTGCTGAATGTTCCTGTCTTACATTCTGAGTCTATGAACATACTTGATTATATGACACCCTTAAATTTATAGATCGAAATACTGAACAGAATAACATAACTCTAAGATCTCTGGTAACTCTGCTCTCCTTTCTTAGATGACACACAGTATGCCTATTAAAATGAAGATAGTACAATCTCTCTGTGTTGGCTCACAAGCCAGTGTCAGCATTGATTGCCTTGACCTATTTGCCATATGAATAAACCTAGAGATCAGTTGTTCAATACTTAATTTGCTAAGATAAATCCAAGATCTTCACATCAAAGACATTTTTAATTATATAATACAAAGCTTCACATGAATTCACATATCAAAGGAATATTAAATGCTCACTTAACGTATTCATAATCTCTGAGAAGCTATTAAACCTGAAAAGAGAACTAAGCAGGTTTTCTAATTATGAACATATATTATAAACTCTATTGCCTCACTTCAAATCTCCATGTGCCCTCTCAACATTAAAGTTCCCTTTCTGAGCTCACAAAGACATGCAAAACAGGGAGAGAAAGGTTACAAGCACCTATCTTGACCCTGTCACTAACTGCTCTTTGCTGTATGACAATCCCCACCTTTTCCTGACAGCTTTAACTACACCCTTATTTTCCTTAAGCATTTAAGTGTGACTAACTGTCAAGCTCTTAAACTGACGTCAAATACTATTTGGGTTTTATATTCTGGAAAACGAGAAGACTGTCAGAGAAATGAAACAAAAACCATAAAGCAAGTGAGAACTGGGTGCTCTCTGAATAGAGAAAAGAAATAGTAGGGCAGCTGGTGGTAAAGACAGCAGTGATGGAGACCACAAAGCTCACTGGTTCTGGCAAGCACTGGAGAACTTCTCCACTGTCTTTCCCATTCTCCAGATGACTTGGTGGGGTGATGTCATTTTAAGTCTCTAATGTGAAGAAAATTGAGGAACTGCCCTACTCAAAATCACTGCCAGTCATTTGTCCAGCTAGGAGAATCATTCTGATCCAGCCATCTTAGCTCCATGATACTAAGAACTGAATGCCTATGCAAGGCCACGATTCCTTTGCTTACACAGAGCATGTGGCATGCTAGACTAGAGAGAATTGACAGTGCTGCTTATAGAATTTGAAAGTCAAGAGATTGGCTGCAAATACTCAGGAAGGATTTTCTGCTCCTGGGAACACCAGTTGTTCTGTTTCAATGAAAATGGAGACACCGATTCTTTGGGGGAAGTTTGGAAAGTTATTTTACTGCACATATTCTCCTCAGTTCTTGATTTATTGACAGCCAGCAAATAGGAATTTCCTTTTTTCTTAAAGGAGAGATATCTAAGGCATCTTATAACTTTCCAACAACCATTCTAAAATATTTCCCTTATTTAAAAAAGTGAGGAGTATTCCTGTTGGAAAACGATAGGCGTATATAAAATTGCAGATGATTCCAAGGTTATTTTGCATATTTCAGGTACAAATATCATTAGAATTTTCCCACTGCATCCAATTGGAGTCACAATTGCAGAAATGTATTTTAAATACTCAGTGTGGCCCATTTTATAATGAAACTAATAAGAATGTTGCATAGTTTAGGCTGTGGGAGAAATGGTTCCTGTAATGCCTGCTGGTAGTGTTCTTAGCTAAGGATGCTGAGACTGGTTGCCAAAGACTGAGTGTGGTGATGGGAATTTATTTGGTGAAGTCTAGGTATAGACTTGCTGAGTTTCTTAAGATGGCTTTCCTTCTGCCTTGTAGAGGTCTGCCTTCTCATGATGTGTCCCCAGAACTTCCTTTCTGCCTGCAAGTGACGAGAAAATAAGCCTTCTCAACTTCCTTTAAGGCCACCTAGCACCACAACATTGTCACCTTATGACCACATTGTATCTGAGTCACACTCTAAAAGTCCTCCCCTATGACAAGCTTTAGTATTTTGTAGAGAGAATCTCTTATAAATATTACTTGTTAATAAAAACCTGATGACAAATAGGCTGAAGCAGAAAATAGAAGGTGGTACATTGGCAGGAAGAGAGAGGATTCTGGGTAATAGTAAGTGATAAAAGAGTGACATGGGGAGAGCTACAAGAGACGAAGAAGCAGGCTGAAGAAGAAGTAATTGATCACATCATAGACACAGAACAGTTTAAATGGGTTAAATAAGTTACAAGCTAGTCAGGGAATGAGCCAATGTTTATGTCCTACACATTTAATAACTACTTAGTCTCAGAGATGTTATTAATGGGAACTAAGGGGCCAGGAGGAAAAATGGATTATTAAAATTCCTTTTTACACTATTATTCTAAGTTGCATTATCAAACAACATCATACAAGAGTATAGAATGATATAGTTGTTGCTTGTTGCTAAATGTAAATAGATCATTCTAATAACTGAAATTTACAGTTTGTCATCAATTGGATATAAGTATTGCAAAGGTTTTAGAAGATGGAAAATTTTAGGAATCAGTTTTCATCTGTATTTAGACGTGCAATTGGGGAAAATAAAGCCTTTTCTTAGTCACATTCAATCATTCAATTCTAATTTTATCTTGATGTTTCTTGCATCTTCAGGAACGCTACTCAAAATCAAAATCAATGGTTAGAAACTGATGTTTTACGTTGCTCACTATGCTCATTTTAGAGGTAGTGACTGAGTTCCTGCCTAGAGTTTTACTCTATAGACTCTGAGCACCACTTTCTTTTAGATTTGATGTGAAAATCAATCCAAGGAAGAAATGGATAGAAGGAAGGATTTTGATGAACATTCAAGAAAGTAAATCCAATATGCAGTCACAATTCTTCCTGTGACCCATGTGTCTGTCACATGGTGTTTTGTCAATAGGTGATAACTGTGATAAGGTCTTCTTCACAGTGACATTAATTGGAGATGCTCATTGGTGTTCTGTAAGAAGTTACCTCACAAATAAAAGTGAACAGGGTACACCTGAATCTGTGGCTCAAGGAACATCACAGAAAAGAGGGCAGAAAGATTACAAGAGTCAGAACACCACGAGTCTTGTATGATATAGTAGTTTTTACAAATGGCTACAAAGCCAAGACTGAAAAAAAAATGGCCATATCAATGGTTATGTTAAAGTCAAAGGGGAAATTTTCCTGGAGGTCCCACCCTGTGTGATAGAACAACTGGAAACTAATGGCTATGGAGAGGAAAATTAGCCTCCTTATTGGCTGTCCAGTGGAGAATGGTCAGCTCACTTTTGGGTTAAGAATCTGGACCTTGCAACATCAGGATGGTTAGTATGGAAATATCCATCTGTCACAGAGATCAGCACTATATAGTACTACGGCCATTAGCTTTCATGTTCCCCCATGATGCATCAGGAGGTAAAAGAAATCCTTTACGCCTTTACACTCAGTGGTGTACGTTAAGGTTACACTATTCTATTTGCTGCTAATATGTAATTTCTTGAGTTCTTGAGATAACAATTCTATTAAGATGATGTATCTAGAACCAGGAATCATTTTTCAATTAATATTACAAAAATTCTATTTTTGGAAATGTTGTTTGTTTGTTTGAGACAGGTCCCCGACTTGGTTGCTGGCTTTTCCTTGAACTCATAATATTTCTGCCTCTTTATCACAAGTTTTTTATGACTGTGGTTTACTTCTTTTGTGACTGCAATCTGGCTTATTTAATGTGGCAAATGCATTTGTGAGCAATTTTGTTCTTAAGATTTATGTTATGTCAGAGAAGTTGTTCCTTCCTTAGCAGTGGGCTTCTCCGTAAATTACCTCTCATGCAGAAAACTAAAAATCAGCACACAATTTCTCAATTAAATATATTCGGTGTCTGTCCCCAGGGTAAATGAGAAAAACAAGGAACTCTGTCTCATGTAAGTAAATACATTTCTATGATTGGCACAATCATCTTTCCTTTTTAAAATTAAAACAAGACAAAATTTGCCAGACAATAAATCACCGAGAGTCTCTAGTCAGGAAGATACAATATTCCATCTGTGCCTTATGATTGAGTGATTTGTCTAGGATAACATGATTATCAAATATGGAGAATACTAAAAACTTCTCTTACATTTTTGTAGAAAGAAAATCCCTAGGTTGGAGAGATGGTCCAGAAGTTTAAATCACTCCATGCTTTTTCAGGTTACTAAAATTAAGGACCCATCTTCTAAATCAGGGGTCTCACAACTACAGGTCAGGTACACTGAGGCTGCTGGAGTCTGCGGTGGACAGGGAAAAGCAAGCATATTTCATATCACAGCAACATTCAGGCTAGTTGTTCTTGTGGTGGTCGGCACTGCTAGCACTCACTTTATAGGTCCTGGGCAGAGAGAGAGAAAGAGAGCATCTCTTGAGTGCTTGGGCAGCCAAGCCCTTTGAGCAGGTGGTTGTAAACATGGGAAAGCAAGTTTCAGAGAGGGTCCATGTTAAAGACCCAAGGAGTAGACCCAGAGCAGAGCTAAGGAACACAGAGGGGAGGGGAGCAAGCAGGGTCCTGGCCCTGCTGCTTTTCAGGGAAATGGACTGAACTAAGTGGCCACAGCTGGTTGTAAATGATGGAGGAGGAGGAGGAGGAGGAGGAGGAGGAGGAGGAGGAGGAGGAGGAGGAGGAGGAGGAGGAGGAGGAGAAGCCTACATTAGCAGACTGACCCCTGGGGGATACACATTAGAGAATAAAACTTGGAGCTAGTGCTCCAGAGAGAGAGAGAGAGAGAGAGAGAGAGAGAGAGAGAGAGAGAGAGAGAGAGAGAGAGAGAGAACAGTCTTACCAAGCCCAGCCTGGGGTTCTCAGTTATGAGAAAGAAACTACCTCAAAAGGAGAGGAGAATGTCTCACCCAAGGGGAGGAGTTCTAGAACAAGGGTCAGAAAAGGACAAGGTTAGCTCTGGGCTCAAGAAATCTTCCTTGGGACATGTGGATGGTTACTCTGACCAGTGGGGTATGGGGACTTTAGAAGGTGAGACCCTGTAGCCTCGACTGGAAAGGAAATTTAGAAGAACAGCAGTGTCAGCTTAGCTAACTTCTAGACAGAGCTACAAAGGACATCATCTAAGTAAAGTACAATCTTAGATCTAGGGAGAGATAAAGAAAGCAAGTCAGAAGCCAGGGCCTGGCCAAATAGGTGTGGGCTGTCCCGGAATCCCTGAGGGAGAACAGTCCAGGTAAGTTGGGTAGAAAAGTGGGTGCCAGGATCTGTCCAGGTAAAGGCAAATATGTCCTATGACTGGGCATCTAGAGGGACAGAGAAAAATGCATCCTTGAGATCTAGGACTGAAAAATGAGAAGTCCCTGAGGGGATGGTAGAAAGGAGTGCGTAAGGGTTAGCCACAACAGGATGGAGGGGACCACTGCAGAATTAATGTGTCTGAGGTCTTGAACCAGACAATAGGTACCATTAGGTTTCTTAACTGCTAGTATAGGGGTACTAAAGGGGGAAGAGGTAGGGCAAAGGAGTTTTTTCCTTAAGAGATCAAAAATGATAAGCTTAAGTCCCCTGAGACTCTGGAGAGAGAGAGGGTATTGAGCTTGGGTGATGTACCTGGTAGAGTCCAGTAACTGGGTGACAACAGGAAAATGCTGTTTAACAACAGAGGAGTTCTGGACATTCCAAACTCAGTGGTCCACCTGAGAAGCTGGTAAGGGAAGTAACATGTTAGTGTTAGTAGGTTGACTGGCTAGAAGAAGGAGCAGAGGAATTGCTGGTGAACTTGGGTTTAGGCGAATTGGGGGCGCAAAGGAAATAGAGGTTCCCACTTAGCTAAAATATCCCTTCCCAATAAGGGGACAGGACATGTAGGCACTACCAAAAAGAAATGGGTGAGAGGTACACCCCTAAAAATGCAACTTAGTGGGGGGGGGTCTGGTGAGGAATGTAAGGCTGTCCTCCTACCCCAACAATAGGAAAACTCGAAGGTGAAGCGGGTCTCCAAAACTTCGTCAGGTCCGAGGAAGTGGCCCCAGTGTCCAAGAGGAAGGAGATGGGCCTTCCACATACCATAATAGAAACCTGGGGCTCCCTGCTAGTGATGGGTGTAGTCAGGTAGAGAGAGCTCCAGGCCCATCAGTCTTCCATAGCCAATCCTAGAAGGTCAGCTGAAAGGTTTTCTGGGAGAGATGTTTCTCTGTTCTGGTCTACATGAGGGCAATCGATGGCCCAATGTCTCTTCTGATGGCACCTAGGACATGGTCTCCTTGGCTTCCTGGGGTTGGGGCAAGCCTTTGCCCAATGACCTTGTTGACCACATTTATAGCAGGGGCCTGGTGGTCTGTGAGCCTTCAAACACCAGGAGTCTGGGGTAGCAGCTGAGGCTGGTGGGATAGCCTTTGGCAGCATGTGGTATTTCTGTTTTCAGGCTTTCTCATCTTTCTCATGGTACACTTGAAGGCCAGCACCGAGACATCTGCCTGTGGAGTTAGGGGCCCCTCTCCAATCGCCTAAGTTTAGCTTTTATGTTAGGGTAGCTATGAGAAAAAGTAAGTCATCAGAAGTTGCTTATCTTGTGTGTTGTCAGGGTCCAGATTGGTATACTGCCTTTGTACAGCATTCTAAAAACTGTTTTCCTGTTTGTCCTGGACAACTTAGAGTTTTTCAAAGTTTACTGGCTTTAAGGTTGCCTTTCTTAGGCCTGTCAAAAGGCATGTTATAAATCTATCTCTAGCTAAGATACCATCTGAGGAATTATAATTCCATCGAGGATCCTGGTCAGGAACTGTCTCAGATCTGATTGGATATGTTTCATATGTTTGATGAATCTGATTTGCATGTGTTTTTGCCTCTTCCCAAACTCACCTGCATTTGTCAGGAAGTAAATTGTTAGTGAGAATCATATGCATATCATGGAAAGTCAAGCTATAAGATTGAGTGATGTATCGGAATTCTTTAATAAAGGCAGAGGAGTTAGAGGTATAGGAACCCAGTCTGTTCTCTGAGAAAGTTCACTCAGTGAGAAAGGGACATGTACTCTGACCAGACCATCAACTCCAGCCACTTCCCTTAGAGGAAGGTCAGATGCTGGTTTAGGTGTCCCTGGAGGAATTGGGGGTTTGGCTGTGGCCTTAGAACACGTGATAGGAGGGGTAAAGGATGGTGCCAACGCAGGGCGATTAGCGTGGCCTGCAGCTGGCACAGAAGGAGGGAGGGGTCTGAAGAAGTCGGGCTAGTAGACTCTGAGGTATCCTGATGAGAAGAAGAAACTGAGGCAGCAGTTTGGGTTTTTGGTAGCATGGAAACAGGTCTGCTATGGAAAGGAGGAGGTTCGTACAGCTGGATCTAGGGGTGTAGTGTCATCTAATGGTGGTTGAGTAAGTTTCATGGCTAAAAGAACCAATCAATATGCCGGTGTGTATCTGCAGGCTTTTGCAGTCTGGTATCAAGAAAGGTGGAACCATGAGGTCTGTGTGGCAGTGGCAGTGGTGGTGGCGGTGGCAGCAGTGTCAGCAGGCCACATGGCATCAGTCCTGCAAGGTCACAGCAGCCAGCCGCTGAGGCTGCAGCTGCCGGTGGGCTGCACAGGTCACAGTTTCTGAAGTCTTTGGTTTCGGCCCAACACACCAGTGATAGACTTCCATGTGTGAATTAGAACAGACCACACCAGACCAAATGGTTCCATGTGGGGTTTGTTCAGGAGATAGGGCAAAGATTGGGGGGCGGGAGGAAGAGGAAGAAGATGGAAGAAGAGAGGAAGAAGAGAGGAAGAGCAAAAAATAGTTATTTTAAGCTAGGGTTATAATTATATGTCTTTAAAATGAACGTTTTCATCCACTAAGTGTGCAAATAAATATTTTAAATCATTGCTTCATGGCTTCTCTGATATAATTCTTTGAAAAAAATCTCAACACCACTTCAAGGTCGCTAACAGACCTGCCTCTGTCTTCAACATTAGTGATTAATTTCTTTACCAAATAATGTGAAATTGTGTTCAAGGTCACTGCCTCTGAAGTCAGGATCAAAACAGGCACCACCATCACTAATTTATCTTTTCTGTATTTTACTTTTATCACTTGTAATTGGGAGAAAAACAAGGTATCCACCTTAGAGAAGTGATGGGAGATTTGACGAGTGTAAATATTTTGGAGAATGAGTGACCCAGGAAAGAATTTTGAAGTCCTATGTAGCCCTAAGTACTGTTATGATCTTGCATAAATTTATCAAAATTCTATGAATTAGCAATTTTTATTTCTGATTTTAATATTGATAACAACATCAAGGCTTAGAGATTTGGATTTATTTTTTTTTTATCCATTTTCATAGGTCTTTGAGGTACTGTAGCCAGAATTATGAGTTGGGCTACTTGATACAAAGGCTGATGTAGTTTATTCTTGTGCTGTGCTTGTGAAATTTTCCAGATGAATTCTTCCTGGTCTCTAAGATTTTCATGGCATTTATCAGCTGATATTTTTGCACTGGTAAAGTTATAATGAATTTAAAACTTACGTATAGATACTAACTTCCCATCTTGTTGATATTTTAAATACAGGGATTCATTCCACAACTCAGGATTGCCTTCACATTGTAATTTTTCTGGCTTCACTCTGTCAGGGAATAAGATCATTGATATGTGCTACTACAACTAGTTTTGAGTAAATATTTAATTCATTCTACTAAACAAAAGCTAGAATTTTATCTAAAGAATGGGTGTGGCTTTAAATAACAACTCTTTTTAGAGTTTAAAGAAGACGCATTTTCTTCATCACAGTAATAACAACTGAAAAAGTGTTTAAAGTTTATACAAAATAAAATGATAAATATCTGCATGTGTTTTTAAAAAATAACATTGGCAATGTATTCAGCACACTTTTTTAAAAATTAGTAGCTATTCTCTATCCTGAAGTTTCTGGATATGTACATTGAAAACTGAAAAAGGACTCCTGTGCAGTTTTAAGCCCCTAGCTCACACTTCGAGAAAGCCACACCACCCATTCCAAAGACCTGGGTACTGAGTTAACTGTACAGTGCAATCACATTCAAAATTTCTGTTTTCTTTAACTGATATCTTGTTGGCTTTGTAAAACAGAGTTGGTTTAGAATCGAAAGTTGCAAGAACGAAAATGTCTGAGCTCTAATATAATAAATGTGGAATATGCATATTCAGGATAATCTAGAATAAAATCTCACTCCTGGACAGGCATTCAGCCTTGTTCCAGACTGATTCACACTTGTTATGTCATCACAGAGATAGTAAATAAATGATCTTGTTGGGAATTTTTTTAAGTCACATATAAAAGACGTATCAATAAGCTGCAGATTGACACTTTAAACTTGGGAAGTTATCTATGCTGAACAGTCGCAAGAAGGGACATGAACATATGAAAACCTAGTAGGAGAAAGTAAAACATTACTTGAACATAGATTTATAGCAGTGTGTGCTAAATCTTCCTTATGAGAATCATTTCTGAAAGGTTATGTAGAAATGTAATTATAGCAAAATAAGATCTCTAATGTGCATGGCTTTGCACCATTAATTTATATAGACATGTTAAATATTTTCTTTTCCATATTGCCTTTGAAGATGAAGAAGATGCTGATGTTTTCAAAAAACCCTGTCATTCACAGGTTTCAGTGAGGAAAAAAAATAAAAGAAAATGTGTATGTATGTGTATGGAAATCAGCACTTCCTCCTTATCAGCAAGAAAATACAATGTTATGAAAGTGACAGTACATTCAAAATTTGACTGCTACATATAAAACTAACAGTAAACATCACTAGGCAACTTTAAAAAAACCAGAATCAGCCATTAGCCCTAGTTTTATATGATACTAAAATACCTGAATTGAGTTCTACATAACTCAGAGGGACAAATATCAGTCACAACTTATATTGCTGTAATTTTTGTTCAAAACAACAGCAGAAAACATGTCACATAAAGTTCTTCTGCTAGCATAGTATTTCAGATAAAAGAGATTAAGATATATTTTGTCACATTATGTTGATATCTTTTCATTTATTTTGTTCTTGGTATTTTACTTCTAATAACAATTATTATTTATTGTTATATTTTGTATTTGTTACTATATTATTGTTATAATAATAAATTTATACTATATAAAATATATATGTATAATATAACATATGATATGTAATGTATAAAGTATTAAATATATAATAATAATGATGAATATAATTATTATTTTTGTGAAGCAAAGAGAAGCTTAATTCATTAGGGGTGTTTAGCCAAATTTTATCTGTTGGGATAAGATTTAGAATGAGGCTGGAATTGTGGTGGCCTAGCAAAGTGGTAGTAGTACATTTTCTTCTCTCTTCCATGACATCACAGTCCCTGAGAAGTTGGCTAGCTTCTGACTAGCAGGTATGATTTCTCTCCTGTTGAGGGGACCTTAAGTTTCATTAACAGCATGTGGTTACCACCCCCATGTGAGTGGCACTTACTGCTCCTTTATGCCTATTTTGTCACACTGGCCGTTACTGTGTTTCATAGGCATTATTACTAGTTAAGACTGTTTTCTTCCCTTGGCAACTTGTGTACTATTTTCTAGTAGCATGGAAGCTAGAACACACAAAGGAGGCTTTCAGACTAGATCCAACTCGGAAACATCAAAGTCATGTGTCCTAAGTGTCTTTCGCAGTGACCTTATCCTCTGAGAGGCAGCTAAGGGCAAAAGCAATAGTCTGTATTATAGGAGTCATGTGGACTAGGTTGACCATTCCACAGTCAATTTATTATGTCTAGTATTAGGGGTTTGTCAGTCTATGGTTCATGTGAGCTCCTTGTCAGTTCAAGTGAACCAATTTCCTTTCAGACATATGTGTGCATATACAACACGCAGTTATATGTATTATGAATAATTTTAGATAAGTATAAAATAGTAATGTTACTTGAGGATTTATTTTATAGTTTTGCTGTTATTTGTCCCTCTTCTCATGTTCATGGATCTGTAGCATGAATGTTGTGAAAATAATCATCCTACCAAAAGCAATCTACACATTTATTGCAATCCCAATAAAAAATACTCACAGCATTGTTCACATAAAAAATAAAACCTAACCTAAATTCCCACGAAACCATGAAAGACCCTGAGTAAACAAAGAAATCCTTAGGAAAAATCGTAATACTGAATGTCTGATGTTTCCTGAGCTCAGCTTAATGTGACATTTAACATGAGAGCAAAGAGAGGAGCCAATGGGACTGAGCTTTGGTCAGAGGCTCCAGAGGTAAATGTTTCCCTATCATTGGGCTGCAGACAGATCTGACTCCTTGACTGTGTTAGTTTATAAGGTTCTTGTTCTCTGGCCAGCTGTCTGTTAGTACCCTTGTCAGATTGTACCCACTATTGAGTATTCAATCCCCTTCTTCAGTAGCTCTTTCAATTTTATAGACTTCCTCTCTTCTGTATATAAAGTCTTTTGCATTACGTAGCTATTTTAGATAAACTTTAAGATCAACTGGCTAAGGATCCCAGTCACATGAGCCATGCAAGGAAAAATAAGCAAATCCTGAGAAAGGAAGTGATGGCTCCATTTCTTTGGCATTTCTAATTTATGAGCTTTCTCTTGTGCTCATTAATTAATTTGGAACGTTGATAGCTATGTCACAGTTTACAAACTCATGGTGACTCTGGGTGTTATTACAGTTTCAGAAAGTATTTAAAAAAACCTTAAAAATGAAAACAAACAAAACACATAAACACCTGTTTTGAAGAGGCAAATCAAAGATCACAGCTCAGGGCTGCTATGTTGGATCACTCATCCATGTCCAAGTCTCCAGAGTGACTAGTGAATTCTGTTCATAAGTGAATGATAATAGCTGGAAACTGTAGTGTTCTTGAGAATTTCAAGTCCCTGCATGTTGTGTGTCAGTATCTCTTTTAAATTTAAATCAGTTCTATTTAATAAACCTTTCATTAAAAGAAATAGCATCAACTTAGAAATTAGACTTAACATCTCTCCATCTCTTAAATGCTCAAGGAACATGCTTCCAAATTCTCACTTTTGGACTGTTGGTTCACAAGAATTTATTCACAAATTAAATTGACACCCATCTGGTATTATAGATGTAAACATCACCCTTCAAGTTGAGAGAGACAGCACATTGATCATGCTTTTACCATGCAGGATAGCTGAGTGATTTCTATGCTATCAGGGGGCGCAGTGAACAGCAGGAGAAGAAGCAGCTGATGGATTGAACCACAGGATCTGGCAGCTCCAGCCTGTGTGGATTTTGGAGCACACTTCTCTCTGTACCCACTTGGATAAGTGTGAATGAAAAACCATCTAATTTTCCAATTGATAAACCAAATACTCATGGAAGGATATCCCAAGGGCAAGCACTGCCTTGTAACACATATGGTCCAGCATCTGTTTAACTCATCTTCCAATCTCCGGGGTGAATGTAGGATGCACTTCTCAGGGCAAATGAATGAGTCCTCAGGAGACAAGATAGGTAACAGAGGACAGAGAATGTCTTAAAGAACATTACTGTGTTGGCTTGATATTGCTCATGGGAAAGGTGAAATTGGTTTGCTTTTAAAAGTTAAAATCATTAAATAGTTTGAAAGTGAAGACTTTGCATTGTCTACATTAGAGTAAGAATGACCATGCTACTTACTAAGTTATTAATAATAAATTAATAATAAATACTAATAGATTGGATGATGCTTTATGTGGTGAATAAAGAATGATTGAGATGCCAGATTGAAGAAATGAGAAAATATGCATTGTGCATTTGGTGTCTCTCTTAAATGTTTCCTTTACAGAAATAACATAACAACTTTACTTGATCTTAACCACAGGCTGGGAAGTCATTTCATAGCAATACCAAAATTTGAGTAACTCTTAGTGGTCAGCTGCTTTGTGACAAGGTTTTGTCATACATAGTGATCTAAAACATACGATCTTTAAAACAAATATGTATACCCTTGGAACATGGCCTCCTCATAGAGAATATCATGAGATGCAAACAGAAATGTATTAGTAAAACCCCAGAATAAAGGTGCCAGAAAGGAAGTTGGACAGAGGGGTGCTCTGGGGGAATTTGGGTAGCATTTGTGAAAATACATCCAGCAGATGCTGTAGAATTCTGGCTGCCAGATGCCTCCAGATCACTCCAACCACTTGCCAGGCATCCAGCAGCTATTTTTATTGGTGCTTCTGGCACACTGCTCATGTCTACTGTAACCCCCTTTCCTCACTGATTTCTATGACTCTTCCTAACTTCCTCACACACATTTCTGTCCCTGTTTTAAAATAAATAGATTTAGTGTGCTTTGGAGATTCTCGGTTCTCTTTGCCACCCTGTTTGTATCTTTTTCTTTACTCTTCAATCTTCTCACATTTAATTTTCATGGTATGTTAAGGGTGTTCTATGTTTAACATGGTGGCCATTGTGTGCCTCTTTTCTTCTCTCCCAACCCAATCTTACCCTTCCTTTGTTGTCTTTCTGCAGACAGTTGAGAGTCTGCTCAAGCACACTGATAACCACAAACTGCACAGCATCCTGGACTCTTCCTTTATTGCTATTTCAGAATCTTTCACCACAATTTTCTGCTTCTATGTGTTTCCAAGTTCAATTTTTCCTTGTCAAACTTATTGCTATTTACTAAACTAAAATCTTCTATCAGGGGGTTTTCTAATTTTTTTCTAAGTCTCTTATCATCTCCTCCTCTTAAAATATTACATATTAAACATGAGTTGATGAAATTTGATGGGAAACGTGTTTCTCTCCCGATGAGAGAATCCAGGCAGGTCTACATTGGAGTGGACTGAATCACTGTTGGCTACTTAGGACTGCTATTGCTGTGAAGAGACATCATGACCACAGAAACTATCATAATTTTATTTATTTATCTGGGTCTGGTTCAGAGGTTCACTCTACTATCATTATGTTGGGAAGAATAGCACAGTGCTGGTGAAGGAACTGAGAATTCTATATCTGGGTCAGCAGACAGAAGAAAGAAAGCAGGCCATTGGGTCTGGCTTGAGCATTTGAAACCTCAAAACCCACCCCCAGTGATACACTTCCTCCAAAAAGACCACACCTATTCCAACAAGGCCACATATCCTAATCCTTTCAAATAGCACCCCTCCCTATGGTGTTTGGGGGAAATTTTCATTCCAACCACCACATTTGTCAGCCTTGCCTGTAATATCATTAACATACTTTACATGATCATTAACATGTCAGGAATTTGTTAGGCCAATTCACATTGGCATTTCCCTGAAATCTTTATTCATCACATCCCATTACTCTTATCTAAGTCTCTTATTATCTCCTCCTTTTAAAATACTACATATTAAACATAAGTTGATGAAATTGGATGGGAAATGTGTTTCTGTCCCTGATGAGAGAATCCAGGCAGTTTTAAATTGGAGTGCACTGAATCACTGTTGGCTATACCATGTAATAAACATGTACACTAACCATAGTGATCTTAAAATTTTCAATTTTCCTAGTTTGAGGAAGGCCTTTATACCTGCAATAAGATAATAAATCAATCTCTTCTCACTGTAGCTTCCTTAGGACTTCTAGAAAAGTGGAAGCTCACATCCCTGAGAGGACTTGGAGCAAATGAGAGCAAGATGTACATCTCTAGGTTTTTAATCTCAGGAAATGACATCACATCACATTCCTCACATTCTCTCAGATGGATGTCACTAGGTCCACACATAGAAGAGAGGAAGGATAAAACACCTACTAGTGTCAGTGGGACATCACTGGGGTCTGTCTCAGGCAGTCACAATACTCAGAGACTTCCAGACTCTTGTACCTTCTCCGTTGCTTTGTTTTTCAGTGTGCATATTTGACTATACTTTTTTATGTTTATTGAATCTGACTTTGGAATACTGTTTTTTTTTTTTTTGAAGTACTTTTCAGTCCATAGCCAAACTGTTTTTACCTACATTTCAAATCCACAAAAGACATAAGCACCTCCATAGGAATTTCCCTAGACTTACTTTTGTCTTGTGCCTTCGTATTTACCACTGTTATTGGTGTACTAGAGTATTCTGAGTTTCGTAGTGTATGAATTTTCTATTAGAAGAGTTGTTTATTTTTTATGCTATAACAGAAGGGAAGATCTTGTGTGTTATTGGCGAGCAGTTTACCACTGAACTATGTTCTTAATCTTAATGTGTGAATTTCCCAGAAGAATGTAAGTTCTTTGAAAGCATGGACTCTGTTATATTAATTGTTCATTGGATAAATATTAGTGAATTGATTAAGCACAGAATAATATTGGGTTTGTGGTTAATTACATTTAGTTTATGATGTATTATGGAGGTAAAGTTCTTACATGTGTGTAAGAGTTTTACAAGTAAAGTGATCGATTTAGTCAGTTGTGGCTATTTAATATTCACCTAGCAAGAAGTAAATTATAGGACAATGACACTGGATAAAATGTAGTTCTGTTGAAGAAGCTTACCACTTAAGTATGGTGGCTTATGCTGCAAAGAGAAAAGGTTGGGTATATACATCAGTTTCGCCATCCTCAGATGTGATTAAATGAGAAGTCTCTCATTTTTCTCTGTTTTATAATAATACCCATAATTACTTCACACTATTGTATTTAGTTTCTTCATAATGTAACATTTCAGTATCAGGATCATTGTGCCAAGCCGTGTCATTTTTGCTAACTTTTAGAATGCAAAGTATTGGGGTTTGTTAACGTCATTTTACACACATATGATTATACTTTGTTCTTATTTTCCTCTTCTACTGAGGTCCTTCCTCCTCTTTCATCCCTGCTCCCTACTTCTTGGTTTGCTTTGTACCCCTACCAAAATGTCTTCGTCCTGACTTCATGTACAGGTGTAGTTACTATCTTCTTATACCCTATAGAATGATAGAAAGATCTCTGGCAACTTTTCTACAGAGAAAGAAGAGTGAGAGATAGGGTCTATTAAGTCTAGATTTTTTTTATATGAGAGAAAAGAAAACATTTAATATTGTCTTTAAGTTGTTTTCTTTTTTTCTTTCTTCTTCTTCTTTTTTGTATAATAATTTCCAGTTCCATCCATTTTTTTTCTGAAAATGTCATGATTCTATCCTTTTAAGTTAGATGGTATATCCAATTATTATCTAAATTGAAGATGATAAAAATAAGTGAGGATAACTAGTTAA
The DNA here is from genome assembly GCA_030674055.1 of Rhabdomys pumilio. NCBI lineage: Eukaryota > Metazoa > Chordata > Mammalia > Rodentia > Muridae > Rhabdomys > Rhabdomys pumilio. The sequence continues at coordinate 4,175,442 of JANHMN010000013.1, read as the reverse complement.
CTAATGGTACTTTCAGACTTGGATGTCTGCTAATGATGAAGTCAGAGAGTTTTATATCCCAGTAGAGATATTTAGAGAGGTGCTTAAAGTTACATACATTGTGTTTAAATGATATTTCAAAAACATTTTTCAAGGAAAAAAATCTGCAGGGTCAATCAATACATGTATCTGATTCTCTTTTTAGGACATTTTATATCTTAGTGTATTATCTTCATCTTAAGTTATTTTTTACCCCACTATAATTTTTCTCATTTTGGCACAAGGGCATTAGAGAAGAAAAGGAAACCAACCATTATAAGAATTTGCTGTGATCATGTAGGACAATACAAACTGATTTCTGAAATTATAAATGCCTAACCAAGGTGTTTAGATTTTCAAGGTTAAAAAGATAAACACACAAATCAGATGCCAGCAGATACTTAAAAGCTGAATAAAGAAGTTAAATGCCATTAGCAACAACATAGTGATATTTTACACTGATGATTACAGAGAAGATTTCCTGCATCCCAAGGTATAGCTGTCAATGCTAAATTAAATTTTCTTCTGTATGCTTTATGCAAGAAAATTCAAAACTTCTATCAAGGGGCTGATTCTGATATGGCAAATATGCCAAATTTTAATTTAATAGTAAGTTGGAGACATACTCCTGAGGCCAGCAGAGGTGTTTCTCCACCACTAATGGATGAGATAATTAGGAGAAGTAAAGAAGGAAAGAATTCTGAGTGGTAGGAAAGAAAGAACCCTCCCTGGAGAGCACTGGCCCTGAAAACAGCTGTCCCGAATGAAGGCAAGCAGAACTGGGATGAATCTGAGAAGAGTTCTAGGAATGAAAAGGCTCTGACAATGTGAAGACTATGAGTTGTGTGCTTAGGTAAGAAGAAAACATCTGGGAGAATATAGAAAAGATGTTACTTACAGAGTGAACAGTGTCCTCCCTTCCTTTCCTTTGCTGTGACAAAGTGGTTTGCACAAATAACAGTGTGGAAGGGAAAAGGTTAATTGGATTACACTTCAGGTCACAGTTAATCATAGAGAAAAAATTGGGATAGGAACTCAGAAACCTGAAACAAAAAAATCATGATAGAATGATAGTTGTTGAATTGTTCAGAGGTTCATGCCCATTTATAGCTTTCTTACATAGCCCAGGGCGCCTTACCCATAGAACTGGCCACCCAGAGTATTCCAAGCTTCCTACATCAGTTAACATAACAATTTCCCACAGACATGCCCACATGGCAGTCTGATCTGGAAAATGTCTCTATAAAGATTTCCTTCCCAGGTGACTGTAGGCTGTGCCAAGTTGATTGTTAAATCTAACCAGAAGAAGGTTTTTGAATTAAGTGTCTATGATAAAAGGACTGTTCTGAAATAAGATTGCATGAAATTACTAAAAGGCAGATTCTCCAAAGATACCTTACCATAATTCTGACAATTCAGTGCTTCACATTAACCTCAAAAATATTCTGGCATAATTCTAACCAAACAAGTCATAGACTTGTATATTAATATCTTTTTAAAAATTCATTTATTTTATGTATATGAGTACACCAAAGGTGTCTTTAGACAACACCAAAAGAGGGCATCAGATCCCATTACAGATGGTTGTGAGATACCATGTGGTTGCTGGGAATTGAACTCAGGACCTCCAGAAGAGCAGCTAGTGCTCGTAACTGCTGAGCCATCTCTCCAGCCCCTGTATACTAAAATCATAAGACATTGATCAAAGAATTTAGAAAGACAATAGAAGATGGAAATCTCTTATGCTCATGGATTGGTAGGATTAATAGTATAAAAGTGTTCATTCTGCCAACAGCAATCTACTAGTCCAAAGCAATCCCCACCCAACTCCAGTGCAATTCTGCATAGAACCTCCAAGGACAATTTTCAGCTTCATATTGAATCACATACAAAATAAACCAGGATACAAAAAAAAAAAAACCCTGTGAATATTAAAGAAATTCTAGATACATTACTACCCACAAATTCAAGTGATATTGTAAAGTTATGGTAATAAAAGTCATTATATTGTCATTAAAATAGAAAAGCCAATCATCAGAATAGAATAGAAGATGAAAAATAATTCCACACACCTATGGACATTGGACCTTTGGTGAGAAAGCCAAAAATACACCCAAGTAAAAAAAGATAAAATCATCAATAAATGGTGCTGCTAAATTTGGACAGCTACATCTAGAAAAATAAAAATAGATTTATAATTGTCAGACTGAATAAGACTTAGTTCTAAATGAACAAATGACCTCAATTTAAGACCAGATACTGTGAATCTGATAGAAGAGAAAGGAAGAACTTATTGACCTTGAAAAGGATGTTCTGATTTGTTTTTTTTTTCCTTTTCATTTTACTGCAGGCATAACTTCTTTATTTTTAAAATTTTTGAAGTTATAATTATAACATTTCTCCATTCCCATTCCTTCCTCCAATCTCTCAAATACACCTTTTGATCATTTTACACACACACACATACACACACACACACACACACACACACACACACACACACACACGAGCATATATATATATTTAAATATATATATTTATAAATATTTATATTTATATTTATATTTATATTTATATTTATATTTATAAATGTATATATATATTTAAATCATGTAATCAGATGAAATTATTTATATATATATGTATATATATATCACGTCTATGCTTTCTTCTAGCAGTTTCAGTGTTTCAGGTTACATATTTAGGTGTTTGACCCATTTGGAGTTGTTTTTGGTGCAATGTAATGAATGTGGATTTTATTTCATTCTTCTGTACATGTTCAAGTTGCTGGAATATACTTTACATTGTTACTGTAGGAGAAAAGTACTCAGTAAACAGACTTGTGACCTACAACAGAGACCTGTCTGCAAGATGTACTGATGCATAGTGGCACAAACATTATGGGAGTAACCAAACACATTTTGCTTGTATTTAAGGTCTCATCCATGAGCTAGACCCCACATATAACACTGCTAAAGTGGTCAACTGTTGGGAGCCGACACGTAGCAGAAAGCAGCTATCATCTTTGCAGTCATCTCAGGCCATATACCCTGACAAGAGACTTGATTTTCAACAGCCCACAACAACTTAGCACACTCTGATAAACATCTTGTTTTTCTAACATATCTTGTTTTGTTGTTTAGTGCCCCCCAGCTGCAAGGCACACGTAGTGGTAAAGTGTCTTCAGCTGTGTTCACCTGCTTGTGCTTATAAATTCCCAGGATTTCCTTTCAATAAAGGGGACTTGATCAGACTCTGTCTTGTCTCCATTCTTTGTGTCTTTTGCCCCTCCATCCCCTCTCTCTCTCTCTCTCTCTCTCTCTCTCTCTCTCTCTCTCTCTCTTGCTAGACCCTGTTGATAGACCTGAATGGACCAGATCAGTCAACAGCCTGAGACTAGGTCATTGACTATGGGAAAACCCACTACCATTATTCTTCTAAAGTAACACAGCAAGTTAAGGACCTCTAGTGACATATTGCTATACCTATAGATCAGATCATTGCTCAGTCCTCTTCAGAGTAGCTACTTCTTGCAATGTATTGAAATTAAAGTGATCCACAACAGAACAACATGTATATAATGAGAGAATAGGGAGTACTCAGTTCTAAATGGGATTCCTCATCAAACAACTCCCATCAAAGTCAAGGATCTGTGCAGAAAGGGAGATGGAAAAGATGGTAAGAACCAGAGGTGGAGGATGACCCCAATGAAAGTGTCTTCCAGACATGACAGGACTGATACATCTATGAACTTACAGAGATTGACAGCATGCACAATAGCTGAATAGTTTCAAGCCAAACAAACTCCCAGGATGGAGAAGGGGAAGTGGATAGAAATACCACACCTAGCCAACAAGCTAAGTGAAAAATGTACTCCTTGTAGGAAGGAGAAAACCCATTTTCTCCAATGTAATGCCAATGTGTAGACCAACCGTATTTAGGGCAGGGCTCATGTCCAGGAGTAGTTGACCAATGCAAAACAGATCACCCTTTTGGTGTGCTATTTATTTAGGGTTTTTTCTCTTATTTTTTTTTAATTTTTGTTTTTCTATTTTCATTTTTGGTATTTGGTTTTCCTATTTTTTGAGAGACGGATGGCATGAAGATGGTAGGTAGGAAGTTGAGGGTTATCTGGAAGGAGTTGGAAGAGGAAAAAGTATATGATAAAAATACATTATGTAAAAGGAATTTAAATATAAATTTAAAAAATAAAATAAAACCCAAAAAGATTTAATCAACTGCCTTCTGTAAAAGGAAAATATATAGTTTATAGTATTACAGAACAAAAAGTTTACATGAGATGCTTAAATAGATAACATATAAGAGAGAAAGTGGAAGATACAATATATGTTGAAGCTGAATATATATGTGGTGGGTAAAGGAATTTGTTAGACTGATGAACATTTTATGTACCTATGTTCATTCACACAAATATATGTATACACAATGAAATATTCAGATATTCTAAACTAAAGAATAAACTTTCCAGTTGATGACTTATTTATTTTTCCAATTCACTTACTACCTTATTATGAATTTTCATATAGCATTATATTTTCTCTATTACTTAATCCTTAAAAGCTTTATTGTTATTGTTTTTATTGACTTTATAGAAGAGAACAGACTGCTTCTTCCAATTAAATATACATAATATAAAGTTACTTAGCACCAGTGTATATTTTATTTGATATCAGAGATATATTTTTTCAGTTTTTTCTTCAAGTGCCATGGCTTAAGATGCGAAATATTTGGTTATACACTGTTCCTGTCAGCTTGACACATACTAAAAGTACCCATAGTTAGCATTGTCAGAGTTGAATAAAGGAAAGCAAAATTACATTCTATTAATCACTCTGATGTCAGCAAGAGCAGTAGTAGATTTATCCTGGTACAGAGTATATGATGATTGCTCAGGCATTAAAATTCTCACATATGTTCAAAAGTGCTTACTTTCTAAGATTCATATCTAAAAGAGCTTGTTTTTAGAACACTTAAAACTTATGAAAGGAAAAAAGTTAGATAATTATTAGTGAATTAGAGATTAAAAGATAAGAACAGTGGTTCATAATTACAATACATTCATTTTAGATACCAAAGAGGGAAGTTTGCTATGGCACCAAGGCCAGCTAGCTTTACACAGCGAGTTGTAGGCAAGCCTGGGCTACAGACTGAGATATTTTTAAAATGAATAAAAGAGGACAATAGAACCAGAAAAATGAATTGATTTGTAATATAACTCATTTGAAAACTGTCTTTGACATGGTGGAGTATCAGAATAACTGCTAGACTAGAATCTGTCAGCCATAGTCTCCACGAGCATCCCGCTTGCAATATGAAATGACTAGTGCTCCTATGAACCTCAGCTTCCTAAGCTGAGGTTGCTTAAGGAATTAATTGGTTGAGTTACCCACATAGAATCCTGTGATCCTTGTGTCTAAGCCCCAACCTGCCTTTCTACAATGTTAAAACTTTTCATCCTTGAAACTAAGTTGTGCAACTACAGTTATTATCATCAGCCTTCTCTCCTCCCATATTTCTTTGTACCATTTATTCTTTAACCTTAGTTGACCATTTCCTTTTTGTTTAGAATTTCTCTCCACCTAAATGGTCATTCCTCTGATTCTATTGGGTCATCACAGGTGATTACTTAATCACCTTACTTGGCTTGTTTTGTGTCCTTTCAACAAGCATTTTCCTCTTATCCAGGGAAAGTGAATCTAATGTGGTATGATTTTGATCACTTATCAGAGTGTAAAATATTAATATTTCCCTTGACACTATATACAGATCTCTGTGCCTCCATACTTATAAAAAGGTATTAAAATAGAACACAGTAGTAAAAATGTAAATTTACCTCCCTATAACTCAGCTCAAAATGGTATTTCTCATGACAATATATTTATGATAAGGGTTTTCAAAACTCTTGGACTTGTAAAACTTAAGCTCCAAACACATAATCATTTATTAATGACATAGCTTCAGAACAAAGTACAAATGATATTTATTGACAGTGAATTGTAAAAGGGATACATTTTGGATAGGTATTAAATGTGAATCATGGTGTCTTCATCTTACACAACCAATGTTATCATAAGAAATATAAATAAGACTAAAATAAAAGGGAAATTGCATAGAAGGTCAAGAATCAATTTTGAAAAATAGTTTTTTTTTTTTGAAATAGGATTACATCACTTTTTTCCCCACCTTTTCCTTCCTTCAGTTCCTCCCAATTACCTTCCATCCAACCTCTCCCATATCTCCCTACTCTCTCTCCCTCTCCCTCTCCCTCTCTCTCTCTCTCTCTCTCTCTCTCTCTCTCTCTCTCTCTCTCTGTATATATATATATATATATTATATATTATATAATCATGCGTGTGCATGTGTGTGTGCGTGTGCATGTGTGTGTGTGTGTTATATAAACCCATAGGATGGATTGAAGTCATGTTACTGGCTATCCAGAATCACTAAATGTTGAAGCCATATATACCAATAGTCCTCCAGAGAGATTCATGGGAAAGACAGCAATGACTTTACTCATTCCAGAGCTTTTTGTTTTAATTGAATGTTCTACTAAGTAAATAGAACACATTATTATACTCCTTGGCATCTAATATTACCTAAATACATATATTTTTAAATATTTTTCACTTTACTGGGACTAGAAAATAGTTCTCCATTTTCTAAGATGATTAGAATCCAGTAATCATTTTGGATGTGTTTCCTTGTCTATTATGTCAATTAAGAAATACAATAATTGACCCAGAAAAAGATTTTTGCCCTCTTGAAGTAGTGTGTCAGAGTGGCTGGAGTGTCTATCTGGAAACAAATAGTGGACCACAGTATCTGATGATTATTTCTGCTATTTAAACTTTGTTTGCCTTTCCAAAGTTCATTTACATACGTTAGTTGGAATTAATATCTCCTTGGAAGAATGCTGTAAAATTTAATTGTGATAATTTGAATATTGCTTTTAAACAATTACTATTTTCAAGCTTTTTGGTTTTCCCGATCCTTTCCTTGCTTTAGTGTTGGCTGTAACAGGGTGAATATGTGAGGGGTGCGATTTGGTGATGTCAAGTCCTTGGTTGCAACATCACAACATAATTAGGGCCACACACATCTTCCTTCACATTCACATAAAATTATCTCAGACTTTTATAGTACTTTTCAGCTAGGATATACTGTTAGATGTACAGTTCCTTTCTATATCTGACATATTCCCCATTGGCTATACTTATTTCTTTTAGTTTAGATTTCTGTTTAGATTATAGTTGGGTGAGTTCTTTAACTACTCCAATAGTTCCTTGTCACTTTCACTGATCTGGCTTCCTTTGAAGGCATTACGGTCTGGTCATTATGAACCAGCTGAATTTTTTATGCATGATATCTTGTTATTATGTATTATAAAACCATTTCTTCTTTTACTGTTTGGAGAATATTTATTTAGTGTCTCTCTCTCTCTCTCTCTCTCTCTCTCTCTCTCTGTGTGTGTGTGTGTGTGTGTGTGTGTGTGTGGGTATATGTGTGTGCATGCCTGTAACAGTCAGAACACACTTGCAGGTATCAGTTCTCTCTACCATGTAATACCAGCAGATCAAATACTTGTTATCAAACTTACAGCCAGCACCTTTACCCACTGAGCCATCCTGCTGTTACAAGAACCACTTTTTAGCATTTCTTTCTAAAACAAACTTAATTATTAATTTATACAAAATAATGCTCTTAATAAGTCCATGAGACTTAACAAAATATACTTCATGCAGCTCCCTTTATGTTAAGTTATATAATTTTTCTTAAGTGTCATGTTGCCACTAAATTTTATCTATAATTACATATTTTAAAAGCAGTTCATTAATATATACTTTTACTGTTAGAGTTTAAGTTACAACTCTTTTATCTGGCATAGAAAACCAAAAATATGTGTTTCTTTAGATGGATGTATATAGGTTTACTTTTAAATAGATGATAGACATGTTTTCACTTGACCCAGTTACTGAGAGGAATGTGCACAGTGTGGTAGTGAGAGCTGTAATGTAAAGAAGTCATTACAGCGCTAATCAGATGTATTCCATATGAGTACAAGTTTCAGTGTGGGAACAATTCTGCAGTCGAGCTGGACTCACACATCTTGTAGAATCTTTTAAATGTTATTGATGAATAATAAAAAATGAAATTGGATGTGTTTTTTACTACATTTTTGCTTCTATGTCAGAAAATGAACTGCATATTCTTGAGTTCATTTGAAAACATGCCTTTCAAGTAAGACACTGCGTTTGAGCCTGGTTCCTGAGTTAGAGCAAACATTAAGAAAGTCTCACCTGAGCTTCCTAATTTGAAGGTTTCCTCATGTATTAACCCACTCTTCTGTACTGACTAATGTCCATGCTAGGACCCAGGCAGGCTGCTGAGGAGAAGATGCTGAACAGAAGAGACAGTCATCACATTTCCGATTTTATATTCTTATGTGAGATTGATCAAATACCCATATAGCTAATGTACAATGACAGTTGAGCATAGCCTAGAGAAAATAGATTTTGACAAGAGGGTACTTAGAAAGAAATTTAAATAAAATTGAATTCAGAAAAATATTACTGAAATGACACTTGAGCTAGGACTAAGGGAAGATATGCCAGACAATAGGGACATTATTACAAAGTCCCCATGGTGGCAAAGTGATGTCCAACATCTTTTGGTCCTTTTGTTAAGAGAGTCGTGTCCAACATCTGTCTGTTCTTTTCTTGTTTCCTAGTAATTGCTTCTGGAAAGTCAAATGTGAGAATGAAAGGCAGACTGCTTTCAATTTTCAACTAATGAAATTAATCTTGGAAAGTAAGATGGTTAATACTGTCAACTTGACAAGGTTTTGAATCAATCTATATTGGTTTAATTAAGGCAGGAAGGCACATCCTGAATGTGGGCAACATCATTCCAAGTGTGAGGCCCTGAACTGAATAAAGAGGAGCTAGCAAGCTGAGGACCAAATGTATCTACCTGTGATTTCTGCCTTTAGGCTCAATGCAACTATCTGCCTCATTCTCTGACTACAATTACTTTTACTTTATTCTGGACCTTATCTGTGGACTATGAGCCAAGATAAATCCTTATACATGTTGCATGTGCCAGGTATTTTGTTACAGCAATGAGCAGTTCAAACATCATAAGAATGATTCAGTGCAGAGACGAAATTGACCCAAGTCCAGGAGACAAGAGCACAGAAAAGGAGATGGCCACACCTTTCCTCAATAGGAGAGATATTTCCATTATGTTTCCTTCAAAGGCCCTTGTAAATTTCTTAAACTGAGTATTTCAAACATCAAATTAAAATAATTATTCCATTTGTGTAGCTTAGTGATTTGGTTTTAAATGAGGCTTTATAATAGGATTTGCAGAATAATTGGCTGTTTTGCATTATATTTGTACCATGTTGGTGAGAAATGAGAAATAAAGACAGACACATGCACATGCAGAGAGAGAGAGAGAGAGAGAGAGAGAGAGAGAGAGAGAGAGAGAGAGACAGAGAGAGAGAGACAGAGAGAGAGACAGAGAGAGGGAGACAGAGACATACAAAGAGACAGTGGGGCAGAAAGGCAGAAAGGCAGAAAGACAGAAAGGCAGAAAGGCAGAAAGGCAGAAAAAGACAGAGAGAGATAGGCAGAAAGGAAAGGGAAGAAGGAGGAAGGGAAGAATGGAAAGATGACCTATTGGAAGAAAGATTGATTACACCCTGGCAGTCTCATGGCTATACCATTTGATTCCCTTGGTGATAAGTCACCTTAGATGAGGTTGGAATTGATAACAACCATCAGATATGAGTCTACTTAATGATATCTTCAATATCCACACAGAAAACCATTACAAACACATCCTCTTTGGCCAGAAAGTTAAGTGGCCATTGCCATTTCAGAGAATATGAACTTGGCCTCATACTGGGCCCTTTTCTTATATATGGTTATCTCCACACCCAACCCTGAAGCTGTCACACTGACTATCCATCCCAATCAGAACACCTCTCCCTGTGCACACATCTTATAAGATATTTGTACTGTTGTAATGAGATTCCTCCCACTTTCTTATGTTATGGTATTCTATGGCTGCATGTAATAAAGGCCCAACTGCTAACTTGTTTAATTAGAAGTAGCTTCATCATCACCATTGAGTTATTCATATTCTATACCTACATATGTCATATTTTATAGAAGAGCTTGTTTATATGTAAGCTGTTAGACCTAGCTACTTTGCACTGATTAAAATAAAATTTAAACATAAGGATTGCAATCTTCTAGAAACATTTCAATTTCCCACAATGAGATGTATAAATAGCGTGATGTAGATTATTTGTGTCCTTACAGGGAGTTTCAGTGGACAGAAACTGCTGAACTCTGAACAGTGCATTTCTGCAGTCTTAATTTTCTTTTATTACAGTTTAAAATAAAAGCATTTTAAAGTGATTTATTTTTAGGTTAATGTGTTAAACTTTTAAATTATGTTTTATTTAAAATTTTTAGCTGTGTCTCTGTTTTTTAATACAAATAATTCATCATTAAGACAGAAGTGTTATTCCAAAAATATGTATATTTTATATAGAATATATAGCACAGCAAGTTTTAATGTGCCTTTAAGCATGTTAACACATGTTGATAAATTAGATGTCAATGTTATGCTCTTAACAGTTTCTGTATCTTTTTTTATTTTGCAAGGGTATATTTTAGAGTTAATAAGTCTCCCAAAGCCCTAGAGGTTAATTGCATTCTCTTTTCTTCTTTCTCATAGGATTTATATATTTGCACATAAATTTATATCTTATCATAGTTATGAATAAGTCATCGATAAATTTTATTCATACAGTATGTTTGCAAGAATATTCATAGAATGTTTTCTTCTGCTTTTGCTTAAGTGTCTTTTACTAAGGTTATAATCATCCAAATTCTTCTAAAGGTGACAAAGCATGACAATTTTTTTCTTTCTCTATGATTTTTTGATTAGCATTTTCTACTGTGCTATCAGTTTGTATTTTGATTTGTAGTCCTTAATCTGAGTCATTAGATATCAATATTTGTTCTCATGGGGTCTATATTCTCATTTCTTTCTTCGTGAGAGTTTGAGAGAAATCCAAGTTTTCTTTTGCTGCCCTTTCCTTAGAAATACACATAGGATGCATATGTTCCCTGTAAAACCACATACGTGTTTTGGCTTATTCTCTTTTAACTGTGAAGACCCTACAGTATTTGCAGTGAGAAGCAACTCTTTCAGATTTTCACTGTGTAAAATGAGACAAAGTCTCTTCCTGGGAATCTGCACTTCTGAGCCTTCTTTCTTCCAGAGTTTTCACTTCTGCAATTTTTTCAGTTCTAAAATCTTAGTAACATGAAGGTTGAGGAGCACATAGACTTTAATTTGATAATATCTAGTGCTTGCTTTTCTTAAATATTTGGAAAGTATGAGTTGTGCATTTTACTGTTGTAGGAGAATCTGAGACTGGACCTGAGGAAATTGTAAGGGAAACTGCAGGGCTTTTGTCTCCTGTCCACTAATTTCTGAGGATTTCATGTTATCTAGGTAGATATGTTGTTCAGTTCATTTTTCAAAGTCAAACCCTTCAAGACAAGTTTCTTTCACTGACAATTATAAAAAGTGTTTGTAATGTTGAAAAGGTCAAAAGAATTTGAGAGGCAAAGGTATGAGTATTTGGATTGTTTACTGTTGTTAGAAAGCATTGAGCTACACTACCTATAGTCTCAGTAGTGGCTGTGGGACAAGAGAGAGTAGCACACTTGCACTTGTTGAACTTGCAGAAGACATGGGTTCTATATCTAGCACTGACATGGTGGTTCATGACTATCCATAACTCCAGTGGATCCAGTGCCTCCTTGTGACACTAGCAGGCACTAGGCATGCATACAGTATTCATACATACATTAGACAAAATATATGCATAAGATAAAAAAGTAAATAAAACAAATCTAAGCAACAATGAAAAAAATAAAGACAACACTAAGAAACTTCCCAGAAGTTAGTGAGATTGTCCAGTAGGAAAAGGCTCTTGCAGAGAGTCTGATGACTTAAATTGGTTACAGGATTCACATGGTAGAAGAAACATAGGAAAAAACTCTTGAAAGTCCTTTGATACTTCTACACTGCAGCATACATGTTGGTGGGTACACACACACACACACACACACACACACACACACACACACACACACAGAGAGAGAGAGAGAGAGAGAGAGAGAGAGAGAGAGTTAATAATCTAATAAAATTTCAAAAACCCATGAAATTCTGTTTGTTTTTTATTTTATTTATGTCCAGTTGTTATAACCCTCCTGGTCCACTCTTAGATTGTTCCTCATCTCATTCCTCCTCCACTAATCTCCAAGAGGATGTTCCCAAGCCCCTACCCCCACCTGTCTCGATCTTCCCACTCCCTGGGGCATCAAGTCTCTAGAGGTTTAGATACATCTTCTCTCACTGAGGCCAGACCAGGCAGTCCTCTGCTGTGTATGTGTCAGTGGCCCCATATCAGCTAGTGTATGCTACCTGGTTGGTTGGTTGGTGGCTCAGAGTCTGAGAGATCTTGGGACCAGGTTAATTGAGACTGCTGGTCTTCCTATGGGATCAACCTCCTTCTCAGCTTTTTCGAGCCTTTCCCTAATTCAACCACAGGTGTCTCAGCTTCTGTCCATTGGTTGGGTGCAAGTATCTGCATCTGACTCTTTTAGCTGCTTGTTAAACAATTTAAGGCTTCTATCTGAGAAATTATAATTTTCTAAACTGTGACTTCTTTCCTTTTTTTTTTTTTAACTAGGAGACTGACAGGAGCTACAGTAAAATGACAGGCCCATTATTTACATAATTTCAAAGAAACTTGAGTTTTATGGCTGTCCTAAAAGATAATATTTGTCAAATTTACTTTTCTGTGTTTGGGACTGGTGATAAGAGTGTAGCACGTTTGCTTGTGTTTTTCCAACTCCTAATTAATACAGTTGTCTAATTATCTGCTCTGGTGAAGTGGTAAAGTCTAGGTCTTATGCATCTGTTTTTGGAAAGTATACCTAGCTTTGGCGTTTGTTTTATAAAAACTAGACAATGTCCCTTGGGAAAGAAAGTTGTGTTGTCTTTTATCCATTCAAGAGTCCTAGAAATGTGGTATTTGTTATATAGTCTCACCTTGTACTTTATGCAGTTAACTGTCATAGTTAATAACGTTATCTTTAAATGTAATTATCTTAAGAAAATGAGAGAAATATTATGTTCAAATGCTATCTTAGTCCACTTTGTGTTGTTATGATAAAAGTCCTCTCATTAAGTTTTGTAGAAGAGAAAGAAATTTATTTCAGCTCATGATTTTGAAGCATAAAAGACTAGGGTTGCTGGCATTGTATGGAGGCAGGCATGCATAGAAGTTTCGAGCAGTTTCAGTAAAGAGATCAAATAAAGAGTGTACTTCGTTTCTTTTCAATGTTTTTGTGTTATTAATTACTTTATGTACATCCCAAATGTTGCCCCTTACCTGTCCCCTTTGCAGAGTTCTTCTCCCCATAACCTCTCCCCTTCAGTTTTGAGAGGGTGCCCCCCTCCATACTCTCACACTCAGGCATGTCACATCTCTACAAGATAAAGTACCTCCTCTTCTACTTAGGCCAGACAAGGCAGCCCTCTGCTACATATGTTCTGGGGACCTAGGATCAACATGTGTATACTCTTCAATTGATAGCTCAGTCTCTGGGAGCTCCCTGGATTTCAGGTTAGTTGACACTGTTAGTCTTCCTATGGGGTTGCCATTCTAGGAACTTCAGTTTCTTTAATCCTTTTCTTAACTCCTCCATTGGGATCCTCCTCCTTTCAATGCTTTGTTGTGAGTTTCTGCATCTGTCTCAGTCAGCTGCTGGTAGAGCCTCTCAGAGTACAGCCATGCTAACTTCCTGTCTGCAAGGCTAACATAGCATCAGTAATAGTGTCAGAGATTGGTGCCCATGCATGGGATGAATTATAAGTTGGGCTGATCACTAGACCTTCTTTCCTTCAGTTTCTGCTGCATTTTTGTCCCTGTATTTCTTTTAGATAGGAGCAATTTGGGGTCAAAAGTTTTGGAGGTAGGTTGCTGTCTCCATCCCTCCACTGGGGGTCCTGTAAGACTACTGGAGGTGGTCCCTTCAAAGTTCCATATCCCCGCTGTTGGGCATTTCAGCTAATGTCACCCTTATTGAGTCTAGGGAGACTCTCCTATCCCACCTCTCTGAGACTTTCTAAATGTTCCCCCACCCAGAACCCAGGCAGCTGCATATTTCCATTCATTCTCCTGCCCTTCTGGGACTCTCTCCTGTCTTCCCACACACCTGATCCTGCCCCTTTTCCCTCCCATCTCCCATGCAGGTTCCTCCTTCCCTCTGCCTTTCATGATCACCATGTTCCTCCTTCTAAATGGGATGTAAGCATTCTCACCTGGGCCTTCTTTCTTGTTCAACTTCTTAAAGTCTGTGAGGTGTATCATGGATATTCTGCACTTTTGGGGGGCTGATATTCGCTTATCAGCAAGTACATACCATACGTGTCCTTTGGGGACAGGGCTACCTTACTCAGGAAGATATTTTTTACTTCCATCCATTTGTCTGCAAAATTCATGATGTTTTTGGTTTTTGTAGGTGAATAGTATTCCATTGTATAAATGAAACAAATTTTCTGTATTCTTTCTTTGGTTGTGAGACTAGAAGCATCTGGGTTGCTTCCAGCTTCTGGCTATTCTGAATAAGGCTGCTCAAGAGTGGAGCATGTGTCCTTGTGATATGGTGGAGCATCTTTTGGGTATATGCTCAGAAGCTACTGCTGGGTCTTCAGATCGAACTATTTCCAATTTTCTGAGGAACCACCAGATTGATTTACAGAATGATTATACAAGTTTGTAGTGTCACCAGCAACGGAGGAATTTTCCCCCTTCTTTATATTCTCCCCAACATTTTTTTTTGTGAAATATAGCCATTCTGACTGGTATAAAGTGGTATCTCAGGGTCATTTTAATTTGCATTTCCCACATGACTAAGGGTGTTGAACATTTCTTTAAGTGCTTCTTGGCCATTCAAAATTCCTCTGTTGTGAATTCTGTGTTTAGCTCTCTCCTTATGTATTTTGGACTTTATCCTTCTATCTGATTAGGGTTAGTGTAGATATTTTCCCAATCTGTATGCTGCCTTTTTGTCCTATTGACAATGTCCTTTGAATTACAGAAGCTTTTCAGTTTCATGAGGTTCCATTTATCAACTGTTAATCTTAGAGCCTGAGCCCTTGGTGTTCTATTTAGGCATTTTCTCCTGTGCCAATGCATTCAAGGCTCTTTCCTACTTTCTCTTCTGTTAAGTTCAGTGTATCTGATTTTATGTTCAGGTCCTTGATCCATGTGGACTTGGCTTCATGCAGGATTATTTATATGGATCAGTTGCATTTTTCTACATGCAGACTGTCAGTCAGTTCAACTAGAACCATTTGTTAAAGATGATTTCTTTTTTACACCGTATGGTTTTACCTTCTTTTTCAATAATCAGCCTGTACACTGATTAAATGTAACTCAGGGCAGTATGACTCTATATTCCTCAAAATGGAATTTTTTTCAAGTATGAGGGCCCCAGTATGTTCTTACCTGGAGATCCTATTACCTTTCCCCTCTGTGAGCCTCATTTATCCTATAGACTACATTGTCTTACAGACTAAAGCACCTCACTAGGGATAAAGCTTCCAGCTCATGGGCTCTTGAGAAAAACTATCTGAGTGAAAATTGATGTTTGACTCTTTTATTGTTATATTTCATCTGCAACTTAAGGAAAGTTTTTTTTTTAATATTTTGTTTACATTGTTTACATTGACCCTCCCTTTCTTCCAGTGCCTGCTTCCTCTTAAGTTCATGACTCCCTTTTATTTAATAGTTATTGTTACATATCCATATGTAAGTGAAACCTGCTGGGTCCATTTGATGTTGTTTGTACATACATGATTTCAGGGCTGACCATTTGGTATTTGATAACTAATTAAGAAGACCATCCCTGGGGAAGGCTATTTATTCTGCTCTGATGTGCTGTTAGCTGTCTGTAGTTACTTTTAAAGGGCTGGAGCTTTGTGAGTTTTCCTATCTCCACTTTAACTCTGATAACAATGTTGGGTACTTGTTCAGGACTTGTTTAGGCAGTCATATTGTTGAGGTCTCACATTGGAAGTTTCCCTGTCCTTTGTAGGAGACAATCTCACATCAGATTTTCTCATCTTCTGGTTCTTATTACCTTTCTATTATTTTAAATTTATTATTCCTGAGCCTGGGGTGCTGAAGTTTTGTTGTAGATGTATCCACTGTGGCTGGGCACTCCAAGGTTATTTAAAATGTGGACTCTGATATAGTGAAAAAGTACTTCTATCACTTTAAAGAGTCTTTGATGAAATCAATAACAAGAGGCATACTTAAAAGGTGACTGTGTGCCTTTTCTTATTAAAGGACTTTATTAATAAGCTGTAATCTAAGCTAGTAATATTAAAATCATGTTTCTTGCAAATTACTTATTTGCAAGAGCTTAATATAGCATACAACAGATCACATTAGTTTTTCAAATTGTTTTAGAGTTTATCATCTTCACCTTTCTAAACTTGATTCATTTTATAAAGGCTGAATTTCAAAGGTCATATATAAATATAAACTGCATACTAATCAAATAAAATGTGCCAAAATATCTAAATATGTCACCATTTTTTTCCTAAAATATTTATGTTCATGTCTAAAGAAATTTAATGATAGTAACTCCTTATTCATATGGGCTAGCATACTTCTAAGGCAACAGGGAAATGGTGCATCTTGGTCATGTCAAAGTTGCTGCTTCAAATTCTAGATTCAAGTCTTTCTTTCTTTTATGAATTGTTGACACCTGTGGGTGGGGAATGACTCTAAGTGTTAAACCACCCTCTGGATTTTCTGCTTTTATTTGAGCCTCAAATCTCTGAATCATGCTATCCTGTTTCCAATGCTACAGGAATGCTGGGGAAGCATTCTTAGTCACATCTCTTGGTGACTTCACTAAGATGATTCACTCAAATTAGTGTAATGAGACCTCACTGAGTGCTGGAAATCATCTGTTCCAAAAGAGACAAATTAGCAGACCACTATAGTAAAGCCACAACACAAATCATCAAACAAAATACATTGGTAAAGCAGACTTTGTTGATAGCATCAATAATGACAATATTGGAATAAAACAGCAGCTACATTATCCATTGAACATCTGTTTTGTGCTGGGCCTCATTCTCTTATGACAAGGTCTATATACAGAGACAATAAAGATGGACAAAAAAGACTGTAACCTACTCCAGATACCTCAGAAGAAACCAAGATTGGCTGGTGTCTTCCTTCTTCCTACAAGCCAGGGAGCAGTAGATGACACAACTCTTAGAAAGTGTTGATAGTGCTCAGAATATGGAATGAAAAATTCTGGGTGGCACTGATATGATCAGGATAATAGTCATTCCCTATCAGTGCAATATATAGCAGTTAGAAACAAATACTGCTTTCCTTATCATTCAAAACAGAACCTTTAGTCCTGATTGCAAGGTTATATCCTGATAGTATATGGTGGGTATGTCATGGATAAAATTATTTGTGTTGGTTATGATAGTATCATTCACTCCAAACATCACTGTGTATTTGCTGTTTTTGGGCAGAGTGACAATATCTGAAGCAAAGGATGACACATATTGATTTCCTTCTTTGGGGGAGGGGATGTTTGTGGGTGCATACTAGTAGTGAATCATTTTTGCTATTCTGAATGTCATGCACATTTGCAAATGTAAATTCCAATAGCAATTTATGTGGCTATAAATTTCCTCTATGTCTCTCTCTCTCTCTCTCTCTCTCTCTCTCTCTCTCTCTCTCTCTCTCTTACAAACACACACACACATGAAACCATTAATATTTTGAGTGCTGTTTGAACTAATCACAATATTGTTTTATTGTTTGATTTTGGAATAATTCTACAGTTTCATAATTGGAAAACTTAGCAACTTGTGCTAACATTTTTTGAAAGTTATGGATATTGTAAGAGATGGATATATCCTGGCATAAATATGTCATTAGAGGTACAATATGCTTCATGAGATGACATTTTTAAACTCTTTTTTGAATTTCATATCTGAGTACTGTATTCATATCATTTCAATATTCTCTTCCCCCAATTCCAACACATCCTGTGCTTCCTGCTCCTGCCCAAATTTAACCATTATTATTACATTATATACGTCTGTATGCAAATATATATATAATTAACACAGTTTGATGAGCCCATTTAGTACTGCTCATATGTATATGAGTTTAGGCCTGACCACCTAGAATCAAATAACTTATTAGGGGACTCATCCCTGAAGAAGACAGGTTCACCTTCTTTCTCGGTTCCTTGCAACATGAACAAACCTCCTCTAAAGTCTTGCCACCATGACTTCCAGGCCATGGTAGACTAAAATCTCTTTAGAACTAGGAGCAAAATAACCTTTCCTCACTTAAGTTGATTTTGTTTACATTAGTTGCATTTTTATTGCTGTGATACACAACAAAAACAAAAACTATGACCAAACCAACTTACATAAGAGAGGGTTTAATTGGACTTAAGGTTCTAGACAGTGAAAGCTCATGAAGGCAGAACTAAGTGAGGCTTTGAGGCAGAAACAGCCAAGGGTCTACATCTTGAATTGCCAGCAAGAGGCAGCAAGCATTCTGGGAATGGCATGAGGCTTTTGTTCCCTGAACGCTCATCCCCAGCAAAACTTCCTCCAGTACGGCCACATGTCCCAATCCTTCTTAAGCATTTCTACCACTGTGGATCAAGTATCCAAACATATGAGCCTATGAGGGCCATTCTCTTATATTTTTGGTTGTGAGCCTAGCCTTTAACAGCTGAGCCATCTCTCCAGCTCGAGGGCCATTCTCAATCAAAACACCATAGTCAGGTGTCATGCATGGTCTTGGTGATGTGAAACTAACACAAAGTTAGAGAGCATCAGTATACCATTTGATCTGAGAAACTTAGGACAGTGTATTTGTGCTTGCACAAGGAATTGTTGGTGGCACAGTATGGTTTAGATGAAGGATATTACTAGGGAACACATTTCATTTTTTAGATAATTTTTTTTATATTTATGCATGTTGTGTGTATGAATATTTTGTCTGAATGTATGTATATGTACCATTTGTATGCCTGGTTCTCAAGTCAGAAAATGTTGTCAGATCACCTGGAGTTAGAAATGGTTTTGAGATATCACATGAGTTTTGGGAACTAGGGTCAAATCCTCTGCAAGAGCAACAACTGCCAACAACTGCTGATCTGTCTCTTCAGTCCAGGAATATATAACTGATAATGTGTTAATTTCCTTTGTAGGCAAAGCTCTATTTCAATGCAACATTAAATACTAGCTATTTTTGGCACAATGTTCTCTTCTGCTGTCTAATATGCCACTGAAACACATTAAGAGAAAAATATGATTTTAAAGTACATGTTTAATGCATTTATATTTTCCAGACTAATTAATTTTTCAATTAAATGTTCAGAAATTGATGTACAAACCTTCTGATTCTTTTAATTTTAAATGGATATGGAAAAAACAGCAAACCCAAATGTAATATCAGCAAATGTCTTTTACCTAGAAATTCTTTAGGACTAAAATGGGTAAGAGTGGGGATACTTTTTTTGGGTTGCGGATAGTGCATTTTGATCTTAATTGCAAGACTGGAAAAACTAAAATTATTAAAAGCTTGAATATAATGGGGATCTTAGCTGACTGATTGGGCAAGAAAAGTGTCATCTAACTGGAAAAATGAATGTGAGCTACCCTTAGGATGGAGTTGCAGAAAGAGAGGACTATAGCTTGTTATAGATGTGCTCTTTGTGTCTTCTTTTTATTTATTTTTATTTAAAGGGATGCTTTGTTTACTTTGTGCTCGTGTACCTGGATGCGCACACAGCATGGGATGATGGAGGTCAGAGGACAATTTTCTACAGTCAGCTCTCTCCTCCGCAGGCTTAACTAAATTATCAGCTGAGCCTTCTCACTCACCCATGATGTTGTACAGTTTTAAACGGAAATTAAAAAGAAAGCAAAACAAAGAGAAATGTTTCAGGTTACAGACTCCTCTATTTTAGAGCAGTGGTTTTCAACCAGTGGGTTGCAACCCTCTCTTTTTTTTGGGGGGGAGGGGGTCACATATCAGATATCCTGCACATTAGAAGTTTACATTATGATTCATAACGGTAGCAAAATTAAAGTTATGAAGGAGCAACAACTCAATTTTATGGTTGAGGAATCATCACAATATGCAGAAGTATGTTACAGGATAGTAGCATTAAGAACATTGAGAACCACTGCTCTAGAGCATTGTCTTACACAACCTATTCTTAGTGAGCCACTGGGCCAAGTGTGTTCAGTGACTAGTGTGCCTAACATTCAATGCAAATAAGGAGAATAATTTTATCACTTCTTACATTTTGAAACTATAAAAAATTCCTTCATTCCATCTGCCCTTTCCTCCCTTTAAGCTCTCCCATGCTCTTTCAAATTCATAAATATATAATATATATTATATATAATAAGAAAGCACAATAGTCCGTGTAATGTCACTTGTACGTATATGTTTTCAGCGCTCAGCATTTAGTACTGAATAGACAATTGTGCTCTTTCCTAGAAAAGACCATTTTTTCTGCTCTGCATTTCTTTACTCTGAGTCTCATTCCTGGAGTAAGGTTGAGATCTCATAGGTGTTCCCTATCCACTTTGGCATGCCTAACTTCTGTTGTCTTTGCTAAGCTCAGATTTAGGTAGGCATGTTGGGAATACTACATTGATGAAGCATTTGACATTCCTAGGAGAGAATCTCTTTCTGCAGAATGAAATCTGTCAGCAAATACATGTGATGTTTTCAGAGAAGTGGGGCTTCTTAATGTAAGTGGGGATTCTCAGAAGGGATAGAAAACTGTCCAACCTGGTGCACATTGATGTCATTTCAGGGCAACTTGTGACTCAATAGTCCTTTTTGAAACTCAGTACACCCTATTATTCTGTGCTAATGATTTGAGTGGTTTTGTTTTTATTTTTGTTTTTGCTTTATTGAGTGAAGGAGGAAATCTGTTGCCTGACTACGAAAAAGATAAGCACAATATTTTGATACAACTCAATGTGACTATGCCTGATAACATAAAATAACAAATCAATGGAACATACAATTAGATGATAGCAGACACTATAGGCAATACTGATAGCCATCAGTTGTACTGATTAGTTTTGTGTGTCAACATGACACAAGCTGGAGTTATCACAGAGAAAGGAGCCTCCCTTGAGGAAATGCCTCCATGAGATCCAGCTGTAAGGAATTCTCTCAGTTAGTGATCAAGGGTGGGAGGGCCCACTGTGCATGGTGCCACCCCTGGGCTGGTGGTCCTGGGGTCTAAAAGAAAGCAAGCTGAGCAAGTCAGTAAGTAACATCCCTCCATAGTTCCCGCATCAGATCCTTCTTCTTTACCTGCTTGAGTTCCAGTCCTGACTTCCTTTGGTGATGAACAGCAATGTGAAAGTGTAACCTGAATAAACCCTTCCTTCCTCAACTTGCTTCTTAGTCATGATGTTTGTGCAGGAGTAGAAACCTTGACGAGGACACCAGTTTACTATAACTCTTGGAGGCACACTGTTTTTCAAAAGTTTTTAAAAGACAGTTCTTTATTTACTTCAAAATAGTAAGATGAAAATTTTCAACTATGCATCGTTTCACATGTGTGATTTATTGCCTAATGATTCATACATTCTTGGTGTGTTTCACATATCCAACTGAAAATGGGAGAGAGAAAAAGAGAGACGAGATAGTTTTTCTCATTGTTGTGTTACCTGTGAATGTAAATACACTCATTTATAGTAGAACAATCAAAGCTTGTGAATTGCAGCATTTCTGAATAGAATCACAGGTTAATCAAACGGCTAATATTTTATGCTCATCCATGCAGCTGAACTCTGTGGAGGAGCTTAGTATCCATGGCAACTATCATAGCCTAACAGTGTGCTTTTCTCAGACCACTTTTTTATTTGTTTTCTTTTAGATTAAGGAGAATTCCCTAGGCCTGTTGTTAATATTTTGTGCTAGCGAACTGTTGAACCATGAAAAGGATCTTGTGAGCAACTGTGTTTGAGATTAACTTTCAAAAAATTAATTTACTAAAGACAAGAGTAAAAGCCAAATGCTTGTGACAAATATAACAATCAAATATCTGAAATTTATAGAGTCATTTAAAAGGTCAAATCAAGAATAACCAGCTGTGAATCTAATTGGAAAACAAGAACATTGATCGCTTTATAGTTTCCTATGTGATTAGATATGTAAAAGTGTACATTAGACAGGATGACCAATTAGTATTAACTTATTACAGTCACTCAATGCATTTATAGAAATTGCAAATAGGATTGTTGTTGACACTTAATATTTATTTATATGTGCTTTTGCTTATTTGAATGATAGGTTTCCCAACTGAGGAAAAGTTAAGGTCAAAAACTAATATCTTGTAAATAGTTAGTTTCCAATTTAGAACTTTGTGTCTTTACAAAAGTTACCATTGATGTGATGATGAGCCTTCAGTATGGTATATATTTCTCTATGATTCATGTATTGGAAGTCTACCTCAGTGGAGTGATGTTGAGAATCTTTGGAACCTCATAGGAAAGGCCGAGTAATTGTAGGTCCTCCTCTCAAGATGAATCTGTATTGTTCTCACAGACTGAGATAGTTCTCATGAGAGTAAACTGTTAGGAACAGGGACAATCATCCTCTTTTCCCTCTTTGGCTTCCTATGGTAGCATGAGAACCAGTCAGCATGTGTTCCTGATGCAGGAAGCCACTTGCTGTGTGAGCCTCAGCAGACCCAAGAAGATGCTACCACTTTGTTCTTGGTCCTCTGGAGTTGCAAGTTAATTGTAATTCTTCCAAGAACAAAATGTTGCTCAGCCTCAGTTGGATGTTTGTTCTGGAAATAGAAAAAGAACTAATAAGATGAAATTAGTATTTTTTTTTACATAGTAAAGACAACATCGGCTCTTTTCTTATTTTTTAAAAAATATTAGTAATTAACCAAAAAAGATACAAATGTGCCTTGTGAGTTACCAGAGAATGGAAAGAAATGCCGTTTGTGTGCTTTTATAGATCAATAAAATATGTTAAACTCAGTCTATATTAGAAACATAAAAGGGCTTAATAGATCACAGATTGCTGTTTCTTATTCAAAACTCAAAGTCCCTGTTTCAGAAGGTATGAGGTAGGAACTAGTCACCTACATTTCTAGAATGGTTCCAGGGGCTGCTGATGCTGTAGCTTGGGACCACTCTGATGAATGGTTCCTTAGAACATTGCACATTGTCTGCACTCTGTGCAAATTAAAATTAAATGCAGGTCTACATTTCTATTATTCATCCTTGTATTACTCTGGCCTTATTTCCTGAGGTAGCTTAACTTGTAATTATTAAATCTTATTCATATTAACCTAAAATACCTCTCTTTAATTTCTTTCATGTTAATGTTCTGTTCCTGAAGTTTCAATTACTACATTTCATTGAGTTATTCTTGAATCTTTTCATATTAGATTTTTAAATTTTTAATTGAGTTTCTCATTTACATGACATCACTACTAGTTTGTAAATTTCTCAGAAATTTAAGTAATATAAAGTAAGTAACCTAGAACCTTAAAATATAAACTTCTTTACCTGTTACTATCCCTATAAAAATGGACATTAGTGATTTTGCAGTTTATGATTTGAAATTATATCTATTTCTTTTCTTAATATTTTACTTCATGTTTCTCAGTGTATTGAGTTGACTATGTAGCAGGAGAAAGTCTATTAGTTCTTTATTTAATAGTAGTTAAAGAATCTGAAATCCTTTTATAATCTGTTAGTTCAGACTGTTGAATACATACAATTTTAGAATTGGCATTTTGTTTTCAGTGGAACTGACAGATACTTTATCACAAGCCAGGCACATGCTTAAGTTAGGCAGACTAAACACAACAGTGCTGAAACAAAGAGACCACGTGATATAGACACTCATACCTCCTCTGTAGAACTATCTATTAAAGCAGAATATGTCAACAAGCCTGATTGTGACATTCAAGGCATAGAGTCTCTACAGTTCTTTACCTGCGGTTTCTGGATCTTCATGGAAGGAAAACAGCCAGTTCTGTCTCTCTTCAGAAATGAAATCAACATGCAGACCTGAGTGGTCAATTCCTCAAGGACATGAAAGTGTTTATAACCTTCCTTTTAGCTTGGCAATAATCAAGTTCTGTGCAGAAGTACCTTTGGCTCTTTCAGTTCCATTTCATCTTTGTTTAGGATTGTTTCAAAGTCTTTTATGGAGAAAAGTGTCTTGGGAGGTGAAGAAAATGTTTTCCTTAAAGGCAAAAGTGAGGCTTTCTCACAGTTTGTGAGCTGTTTGCTCCCCTAGCAGGCATAGCTCCATGGGGATTAAGATACAGGTTCACAGAGAATTCTTACTGCAATCTACTTTCTCTGAGTTTCAATTCACCTACCTCTAAGAAAAGTCATATCTTTATACAACATTGGTGACACCATCAGAGTCTAGATTCTCAGTTTGATCTGATGCTGCATCTTAAGGCCTTTTGACACTGTAGGCAATGGTGATAGATTAGTGTTAAAGATACAGTTTTATGGAATAGAGATGTTTGAAGGATAGAAAGCTGTGTAACAGGGATTGTAAGAAGCCCATGGGAAACATTTGGAAGCATGGTTACTCAAGTCTACCAGACAATGCCAGTAATTGTGTTGACTATGAGGAAAGCTTTAGGAGAGAAATGAATTCTTTTTTAAAAAAAAAATGATGTATTTGTATATTTATTATGTATACATCGTTCTGCCTGCATGTATGCCTACAGGTCAGAAGGGGACACCAGATTCCATTACAGATGGTTATGAACTACCCTGTGGTTGCTGGTAATTGAACTCAAGACCTCTGGAAGAGCAGCTAGTACTCTCAACCTCTGTCTGATCCATCTCTCCAGCCTGAGAAGTGAATTCTTGAGTCATCACTGATGAGGATTAAAGACCACTTTCCAAAGCTTTGGAGGCTGCTTTGCCTCTATCCAGTGGGAGTGCTTCCTGCTTCATCGGTAACTAGACTCAGGTTTCTTGGTCTGTGATAACTTGTACCATTATATGTCCTGTGTGGACAGGGGATTCTAGTTCTTTTCAAGCAACCATTGCAAGAAACTCATTTGCTGTGAGAATGAGATAGGAGAGGTCCATAACTACATGGGCAGGAGCCAGGCAAGCCAAAACTTTTGCTGGCTTCCATGTAGGATGATAGGAAGCATTCATTAACTGAAGCTAACTGCTGTACAACTCAGCAGTTCCTCCAGTCTACTCTGCCAACTTTGATTCATTGAAAGGAAACAGTAAAAGTTCTCAGAAAAAAGTTAATTTTTCCTGGCTGAATTAATAAGACTGGGCAGGTCTTATTTCTGAGGATAATTTCACATGCACACACACACACACACACACACACACACACACACACACACACACACACACTTCTATGGTAGTACTTAAACCACCTATGTTGTCTAATTTGGGGATGCTCTACCTTTTACTGAGATTATGATGTTAATTACAATGACTCTAAGTAGAATTTTTGGCAATCATAGCAATGAAATGTCCTCTATCTATATACATACCTCTGTCCAGAAATGTCTCTCAGGCTTTATAATGAAGTCAGACAGAAACCCAAGTCTTAAGGAAGTAGATGAGACCAGGAGTAAAGTAAGATGAACTCTTAGAAAATGGAGTTGCATCTGAGCTGGATTGAGCCAGTGTTCAACTCCACTGTTCTCAGCAGATGAACATGGGATTACTCAGTGCAAGGTCTCCTAACTGAAGTCTCCTAGTGTCAGCAGTGATAGCCTTCTAGAATGGAACTTCTGATGTCCATGTGCCAAGACAAAGTAGTTGAGACATACTAACTGTAGAAATTCCCTTACTACTTCTAGCTCCTTTCCCATCCATCTAGTATGCCATAGCTGGTCTGAAGAGAAAGATAGCCAGAATTTTGTACAGGCCATCCTCTGTCTTGTTCTAACTGACAGCCAACATAATCCTGTAAGTATGCAGAAGACCCTTGAAATGATCAGCATGCCCAAATGACTCCTAGCAACATAATTTGAGCCTCTTATATCCTCTGTGGTAACTGGACCTTGGAGAACAAGAAAATGCTTATTGTATAATGTTTCAGACTGAATTGTATTTTCCCCAGGCTTTACCATGAAGTTCCATTCTCCTAGCTGCTCTCTCTGATATGGGGTAAATAAGGAGAGGTTATTGTAATGAGCTCTATTGTAATATTGCTGGTATTGTCTTAAGGGGGAAGTTTTAGACACAGGCAAAAGAAAGGCTATGACAAGATACAGAGAACACAAATATCTGTATGTTAAGGTATGTTCAGGAAAACCAATCAGGACAGTATGAAAATAAATTCCCCTTGTTTCAACCACCAAATGAATAACATCTTGTTATGCATCCCTAGAAAAGCAATGCACCTGGACAGTCAATAGCAAGTAAAGTCTTATGCTCTTTATTATTGATTTGTTTGTTTGTTTGTTTGCTTGCTTGCCTGCCTGTACTTTTAGAATTTATTCAGTCTCACTTGTTTGCTTGCAAGTTATGCATTACTGCAGAATTGTCTTAGTTCTGAGGACAGGAAATCTGTAAAATAAAATCTGTAACTGGGTTGCTGTATGTATAGATGAAATAGTGATTAGGGGGCGAGTATTGCTAAAATCTGGAAGACTGCAATCAGTGAGAGAGAGGATAGATTGGATAGTTGTGCACAAAAGGAAGAATATAATTTTATTTAAACATTGTGGGTTATAGTTTATCATTTAGGACATAACAGCCATATTTCAGATCTATATTCCTTAATGTTTATCTCAAGGACCACAGTAGAAGTTTCTCTTTAAACATTTGACAATAGTGGCCTCACAAGGCATCTTCAGAGGTTATAGTTTGTTTGCTCAGGTGACGTTCACTCCATTCTGAGAACTGCAGTGACACCGTTTTGTGTGTGTGTGTGTGTGTGTGTGTGTGTGTGTGTGTGTGTGTGTTGTTGTTTTTTTTTTGACATTTTCATTGAAACTGACATATTGGTATTCTGTGATCTTATTGAGTAAAATTTATATGATTCTATACAAATGTCTTCATTTTTTATTTAATAAACTTATGTTTTTAAAATTATGTGACTTAATTGAACACTGTCTGTACAAAACTAAGAAATATAAACCATGAGTTCTATTTGAACAGTCTTTTGAAGATGACACTTCTATTTAACATTACTGTAATTTTAAGGTAATTATAAACTTAGTATATGGTAAAAGTGGCATAGTACACATGTCATTTTTTAAAGAAGTAGTGCATTACCTTAAACACATTTGGTAACAATAAAATCTCAAAGTTTTATAGGCAATCTGACTATTAATGTTTTAATAAATAACTTGGTCAGCATTTATAGCAGTATGGGTGCACATTTGGGAGTATCAATTAAAATATGAGTGATATTAAAAGGAAAATATCTAATAAATGTTCTAGCTGGACATTGAGACTCATACCTAGTCTCCAACATATGAGATTCTGAGATAGGAATGCTATGAGTTTGATGTTAGCTTTAGCTATATAGAGAGTGGGAATCATCTCAAGCTACAGAGAAAGACTTTGTCTCAAAAGAAAAAAAATAATGCTCAAATATTAAAGCAAGTAGACACGTGATACACAGTTCAAATGATACTTTTGATTCATTTTTAAGCTACAGACTTTCTTAACTGGCCACTGTTTTGTCATGATGATAACTACTATTTTAAGATATGTCCTTGTGTTGCCAGGCTGGCCTTCATTTTCAACTCTCCTCGTTAGTATTAGGATAACAAGCACGACATTGGCTGTTCTTAAGTCAGTATTTTCTCACTGATGATCCATATTCATGATACCAATCTTTGTTCCTTGTCTCAAATCAATCTAAGAATATTATGTATTTTGTAGATAAATGTGCCCAAAGAAAGTGTGACTACAAATGAGAAATACTATATCAAATAGTTGATGTAATTCATTGGCAATGATAGTATGTGGAAGGCTGATTACTAGACTCCTAACAGTTTTTTCTTGAGTGAATGGAAAGGTGTATTTTGTGTAACAAAGGGGAATTAAGGCAGAAGATGAAATAACATGTTCTAATCAGCTAATTTTTAAATCAGGAGAATCTTGGTTTCTTGGGCAGGGCTGATATAATCAGAGAATTCTTAAGGTAAGATAATGAAGCTTCCAATTCTTGATCACAGCACTGCAATGTGGAAAAAAAATTTAATGTGCTGAGCCATAGAAAGCAGAAGCAAGTCTTGACTCTTGAAAGAGGTAAGAGAATGCTTATTTCTACAGCCTCCATTAATGTTGTTTCTCTTATGATTTTTTTCTAGCTCAGTGACACCTATTATATATGTTTGCTATCCAGAACTGTAACTTTAAACAGTTATATTAGAAAACCCAAAATTTAGATATTTTGACACTGTAGTACTGAGGATAACAGTATATGGGACAACTGGAGAAACACTGTAAGCTTCTCTGTCCAACTGGTATTTGACAGCCATATCAGCGGTATTGAAAATTGTAAAAGAGAAACCAATCAAACCACTATGAACAAGACACAGATCTCTGAGAATGTCCACTGGACGCATGTACTTGCCACGAAACCCAGGATCTGCATCCAATCCCTCCCACCACCACCACATGTTTCTCTGAAATTGATGTTCTGGCATTCTGGGATCATACTTTGTAAAGTCATGTAATTCTACTCCAAGTCTTTAGTTTGTGATTTAGCAAACTGTTGTCTCCTAAATTAATTAACTTCTATAAATGCTCTGTCTCTAAAAACGGTAGAAGGACATGACTCGTTTCTACTCTAACCTACACACACACACACACACACACACACACACACCACACACACACACCACACACACACACACACACACACACACACACACACACACACACACA